>BSBK01006486.1:730000-905000 GCA_027943335.1 Chamaecyparis obtusa | reverse complement strand
GATGCAATTTTTTTAAGAGTATCCCAATTGAAGAGAAATGGAAATTCCAGTGAGTATAAAGTTATTGCAGATCCAATGGGTGTATCTCCTCCACTGAAAAATATAACTACTTCTAGAGACTTGAGTTTAAATGAAGACTGTCTATTCTCAAACATGCCTCAGTCGAGCAGATGAACCAGATGTTGCTTGAGTAAAGAAGATAGTGGTTTATTAAAGCATCTGCATTATCCCACTTGCTATCAGTTACTACTTTTTGAGCAGCTTGCTAGTGGCTTCTGTGCGGGATTTCTATAATATATAATGTCCTCATGCAAGTACATGCCAATTTTTGTAAACATTTTCTATTGTAAAGTGTTAGTGAGCAATATCAAATAAAAGGTTCTTGCATGTATTATTTAGACACATATCAATTAGGAACACATTTTTCTCTCATTACATGGCATAAATTCCTAGATTCACTTTGTTGGTATCAATCGGCAGTGTTGGTACCCTTAAAATTTTGAGGAATGGGACACATTAGCATGCATATGTATTATTCTTGCTTTCAGGATACATGTGGGAACGGGGTGTTTTTCGGGTGGTTTCATAAAATTCATTTGTCCATTGCCTTTCATATGTTTCAGTGGTATATTCCGAGTCCTAAAGTTGCATGTTGAAATGGGTGTTCATCAGTTCATTCCTAGGGGGTCTCAAAATCAGAGAATTGCTAGGTGTAGAATTCACCGGGAAGGGCTACTTTGAGGTTGAATAATATGAAATCTGATGAGTGTCATGAAAATTTGAGCCTGGTGTCTTGTTGTACACATTGCATACTCTCTATGTGTCAAGTTTTAGGTCCCCGTGACAAGTTTTAACCCTGTTTGTTCATCCTCTTCTGGAGGTGTTTTTCCTAGTTTTGCACTTGTACACTTGTTCAGTTTTTCTCAGATGCCCTGTTTGTGGAGCCGTATCCTTTTCTCGGTGATTGGAAGTGAAGTGATGGTCATGTCCCTGTATTGTAAACAAGTTTTACTCCATCCCTGTCAGTTTTCCACTCATAATGAATCCATTTTGAATCCTTGTCAGTTTGCAATGATTGTGAAGTGCACCAGTTTGCCAAAGGTCAACTTTGCTCGTTTATAACTTTTTCCCAGTATTACTTATCATTGAAATTCTTGTTAGTCCACATTCCAAAGTTGACACATTACTTCCAGTTCAGTTTTGAGCTTTCTGCCAATCCAGTTGATATCTTTTTGAAAGCGTTTCCAAACTGAACTTTCCATTATTTTTTGCGTGTTCTGAGTCTATCTTTGCAAGGTCCAATTTTCACAGGGCTATATCTTTTGCCCAGTTTATTCTCGGATTGAGACGATGATTGAATCATGAGGTTTTCATCTTAGTGTACTTATGTGCCAGTTTGTGGCTTCCCAGGGATCTATTTGGTATTTTTACCAGGATGATTCCGGATGCAGTTTATCAGATTTTGATAGTGTGTTTGCAGAAAATAGAATGAAAAGGGAAACTTCAAGGGTTAATATCTTTTGACTTGGGTATAGTCATGAGATGCCGTTTTGGGGAATGATAATTTATGGGTCAAAGTATATGCCTGTCAGAGGGCAAGGTCTGATCAAGTCATTGTGGTAGTTTTTGAAGCCAGCTTCCGGGCCTATTCGCATGATTTTGGTGTTTTTGCAACACAGTTTTTGATCTTTTGGCAATCTGGGTTTGTTCATTTTTGAGTCTGGGACATCCTTGGGATGTCTAGAGCAATTTTTGGTTTAGGTGTTTGAATTCAAAAAGAAAATTTAGCTGGGCTTGCTCTGGACCCGACTAGCTTCATAGATCGAAGAAAAGGATGAAGAACATAATATGTGATGATGTTTCATTTGTTTATCTGTCAATTATTCTTGAAGAATATGTGGAACAAAAAATGTCTAAAAGCATCAGCACCCATTTCTGTAGAGTCAAGAGATCTGTATGAGATAGAACTTTCTTATACTATTGACAAGGAGGATCCTAAATCAGCTTTTAATGACTGGAATGTTAACGATTCCAAAGCAAATAGGCATCATATCAACCATAGTCGTACTCATCTTTTTGAGTATGCTTATGCTGAAATAGAAAAAGGTCGCTTGCATTATCTAAGGCAATGAATGAGCACCAGCATTTAAACCTTTATAGGCATGTTTCAAGGAAGAGTTCAAGCTATTGGAAGGAGATGATGCATTATTTGTTAATGGTGTAAACAAGAGACATGAGGAAATTATTCTAGTTAATACAATTGAAAGTGAAAATGGATCTGATGTGGAAAGAAAGTCTGAATCAGAGTATGAAGCAAGAGAAAAAAAAGAAGCCGGTATCAGGGAAACGTTACTTCAATTTTGTAAAACTAGAAGAAATTATATTCAACTATCCTCATAAGAAGAAAATGTCAAAGGAAGAGCTTGTGAAAGAGAATCAAATATGCTTATCATTTATATACTTTTTGAGAGGCCTGGTGCACTTTGACCCAGTAAAGAGATGGATACCTAGACATGTTGCCCAACATCCTTTTGTGACAGAAGAGCCTTTCACTAGCCCATACAGGCCTTTTCCAGAAGCACCACACATGAATGTTTTCTATGAAATTATGGTGGATAATGATATTGAATCAAATCATTGCTTTGGTAACAACACTTTCCCTAAGGTTGTAAACATGAAGGCAGAAATTCATTATAGCACTCCACAGCATCATTTTGCTAAGTTTGATCTTGCGAGTAGCTGTTGTAGTTTGGGAAGCTATGATAGCCTTGGAGAAGGTTTCAGTTGTGCTAATAATTGTGGGTGCCAAGGCTATGCTCATATTCCTGTGAGTTATTTCCCTCTTGATGCTTCTGCATTCAAGTCCCAAGAAAATGGTTTTAGCGGAGATAGTTGTTTTGGGAAAAGTCCTAAAACTTGTCAGAGAACAACACAAGTCTATCACAGACATGCAAGTAGCAAAACCCCTTGAATGGTATTTTCAAGCCTCTGTCTATTGGGGTCAATCCTTCTGAGTTTCCTTTGAGCTTACCTTTTAGCTCTCAAGTACCCTTTTCTCCTTTATCTCTGGGCAAGCATTGTCTGACTTCACCTGCAAGTGGTGGTACTCACAGAATTGCCCTTGGAAGGGCAGTTACTGTCAGTCTGAATCACAAACAGAAGGTGGTTTGGAGCTGCCTATAAATTTATATAAATGCAACCAGTGCCTACAACAAAGAAACCAATGCAATGTATAAAAGAGGGCAAAAAATCTTTGGAGATTCAACGATGGGAAGCTAGCGCATAAAGAAAAAACCATCAGCGCTAAAAGGGAAAGACCAGCTAGCAATTTCAAAGGAATGCTTAGCGTTCAAAGTAAACAAAGAATCCCTAGTGTATTCAAAATGGAAGCCAGTGCATATAAAGGGAAGACCACCATTTTTCAAAGAAGCTCAATGCCTTGCCAAAATCAAAGCACCAGCCCAGCGTTAAGAAAGACAATCAACATTTCAAAACAAAAAATGCCCAGCGTTTCGAATAAAGACCAGCATTCAAAACGGTAGTCAGTGTTCAGAGGAAGAAAATGGAGCAGAACAACGTTTTGAAATATAGATGCCCAACGTTTGAAAAAGAAGACCAGCACATTGCAAATGAATGTCTTACGCTAACACAAAGGAAATGGGCTCTGTGTCAAAAGGGGATCCACGCTCTGTTTGGAGGCTCAGAAAAATGAAAAGACACCAGCATTTGGAGCAAGGACCAGCACATTCAAAAGACTCCCAGCATGTATGGAGTGAGACCACTAGCATACGCAATGTCTAAAAGAGACTCAACACATTGCAAATGAATGCCTTACGCACTGCATAAAGCCAGGCAACGTGAGTTAGAAAACAAAGATGCAGCGTTTAAAGTGAAAAATTAGATGCCTCACGCATTGCAAAATAATTCCCCAGCATTGAAGGAACCAACATAAACTATGAAAGAAAAGGGAATCTCAACATCGCATCAGAGGAAAGCTGGCGCAAGGAGAAAAGGTGGTTTTCTTTAAAATGTTTATCCCACATGCAATGGCAATTGGGAGATTTTAGTCTTTTTATGTAATAGTGCACATATCTTGATATAAATGAGAAAAGCCACGGAGGCTCTTCCTCAGCGGGCCACTTGACTGGATGTGCGCGGTGGGCCCCTCCATAAAATTTTGACGTGACAAATAAGGATAACCCGCGTATTAGCCAAATGAAATGAGGTAGAGGCAAAAAGATTAAGCGAATCAGCGACAACAAGCCTATATCTGCCAATTCGCCAATTGAAATGAGCAAAGAGAAAATAATCAAGTGATTCAGCGACTATGGTCACCAATTTGTGGAATCCTATGGGCAACTGCAAAATCACTAAGCGATTCAGTGACATGAGGTGGTAGTGGTGAGGTGGTAGGCTAGCCAATCCTAGCCTGCCACGTGGCATGTGGGTCCCGCTCTGAGGGAAAAGAAATAATATTTTATACAAAATTCCTGTGCATATGGTGTGAAAAATCAAAATTATAAATGCGAATTTATATAGTTCTAACTATATAAAAAATTCAAAAATCTAAGTTGCAGAGCATAGATTGAAATTAACCCGCGTATGGGCCCCTCCATAAACTTTTGACGTGACAAATAAGGATAACCCGCGTATTAGCCAAATGAAATGAGGTAGAGGCAAAAAGATTAAGCGAATCAGCGACAACAAGCCTATATCCGCCAATTCGCCAATTGAAATGAGCAAAGAGAAAATAATCAAGTGATTCAGCGACTGTGGTCACCAATTTGTGGAATCCTATGGGCAACTGCAAAATCACTAAGCGATTCAGCGACATGAGGTGGTAGTGGTGAGGTGGCAGGCTGGCTAATCCTGGCCTGCCATGTGGCATGTGGGTCCCGCTCTGGGGGAAAAGAAATAATATTTTATACAAAATTCCTGTGCATATGGTGTGAAAAATCAAAATTATAAATGCGAATTTATATAGTTCTAACTATATAAAAAATTCAAAAATCTAAGTTGCAGAGCATAGATTGAAATTAATTGCTAGGGGCTTTATTTTTTGCTCGGATATCAAGTGTCATATACCATTGGAAAGGTGAGAGAACGAGGAATCTATTTTTGAGATCAATTTTAGTGCAGGTCATGTTGGTTTCAAGATATTTCCAGTTGAACGAAACAGGGGGCCAAGAAGATATTTTCAAAATATCTATTTTGTCAATCCGGTGATTCACAGTCAGTTTGAGAAGATGAAAAGAGGTGTTCTCAGGAGAAAAGGGCAGAGGATTCTTTCAGTTCAGAGTAGTGATTCATCAGTAGGTAGTTTAGAGTTTGACAAGTGTTAGTTTGTGGATGAATTTGGAGTTTTCTCCTCTCCTTATTCTGATTTCAAATATTTTTGTAGGGGTTCCAATCTTTTTGCATGAGCAGAGCTCTGCAAGTTTGAGTTCCATGAATACAAGTTTTTAGTTTCATTTCAGAGTTATGATTTTGAGTTTGCTAGATTGAATGTATAGTTTCAGAATGATTCAATGATATACAATGAAAATCCTTTTTCATGTTTGTCTGATGTCTCTTTGTGTCTTTGTCAAATTGTTGTATACTGATTTGTAAGGTATATCTATGTACCTATTTACAAGGTAAACAGTGTAATGATTTTCGAGTTTCTTTCAAGGAGAGTGTAATATCTTGAAGATTATTGCTGATAGTATGATGTTTCATAAGGATCTGATGTCCAGATAGGGGGAAGAAAGAATGATGTGCAAGGTGCATTGTTTGATTTCTAGTTGTATAAGATTTGAAGTTTTCTGTTGATATGCATCTCATGACTCCATGCCCAGGATTAGGCACTGGCTTGACTAGACTTGTAACCAATCAATTTAACCAATCAACTTTCCCTTTCTGTTGATGAGTCTGAAAGATAGATTGAGCATGTGGGTAAGCTTCCCATAACAGAGGTTCATCTCAGTCATGAATCCTATTGCAAGATGTATTTATTCTATTTAATCCATTAGTGAATCTGCTTATTAAGTGTTTGTATTAGTTTATATCTGTTTGCATAAGCAGAGGAGTGAGGTACACCCGCCTGGGTCCGTGGAGCCCGAAGTGAAGAAGGATTTAATCCTTGTCAATTAGCATTTCTTTTGCCAGGAAAAGAGCATCAAAGGGGAGAGATCAGGTTATGATCTAGTTATTTACCCGTGCAAGAAAAACTACTAACAGGCAGGAAGATGAGGGAAGAAATATTTGTGAAGAGGAAGTACAAATGTTACTATCGAAAACCATTTGGAGAGTAATATTCTTCTCTTGATTGTAATAAGAAACTCAAAATGCAAAAGATAGAAAATAGCTGGGGCATTTATTTCCTATGACCTATGTCAATTTCAATTCAATTCCTATTGATGATATTCTCAATGTGTAAAAATAAACTGATTTGTTATTTTAAAATGGTGTTGACTGAAATTTATCAACATGTGTCAAATATCCATTTTTTCCAAAATTTGAAATAGAACCAGTGATAATATAATCAAATTTGTGAATTTCACATCCAATCATTGGATGTTAATCAAAAGTACAAGATAGTAATATTTTTGAATCGATAAACAATCTTAGTCTTACTTCAAACCTACTCCCATGTATGTGGGTTCTTGGAGGTATCTACTGAATAATGTGTGGATCTGTAATGTCCCTATCCAAGACCTTACTCACTTTGCTTAAAACTCCTAATTAGAATTTGGATTTCTAATGCCTGTAGTGATATTATTTAAATTTGCCTTGTTGCTTACTGATTAATACTATAATGAATTGGTTATCCTTCCCCTTCTCTCTCTCTCTCTCTCTCCTACTCTCTCTCCTTTCCCTTCTCTCTCTCCTACTCTCTCCCCTTCCCCTTCTCTCTATCTCTCCTACTCTCTCCCCTTCCCCTTCTCCCTCTCTACTACTCTCTCCCCATCCCCTTCTCTCTCTCTCTCTCTCTCTCTCTCTCTCTCTCTCTCTCTCCTACTCTCTCTCCATTTCCTTCTATCTCTCTCTCTCTCTCTCTCTCTCTCCTACTCTCTCTCTCCTTCCCCTTCTCTCTCTATCCTACTCTCTCCCCTTCCCCCCCCCCTCTCTCTCTCTCTATCCTTCTCACCTTCTCACTCTCTCTCTTCCTCAATGGCCGCCCGTGAATTTTTTAAATGGTTGATTTATTTCCTTTTCTTCTTTCAATGGCCATCCATGATTTTTTTGCAATCTTCCAACCTTTCATACATAGTTGTAAAATACATATTAATATATATTATACATATAAAATAATATATAATATATGATATATAATGTAACATTTAATACTAATATATATTAAATAATATTTATTATAAAATATATATTATATAGTATTTAATATATAATATATAATATATAATTGATATTATATAATATATAATATATATAATATATAATCTAATGTATAGTTTTTGATAGAATATATAGTTTTTGATTTTGATATAATCTAATATATATATAATCATATGAAGGATGGAGAAATGGGAGGGAGAAAGGGGAGGGAAAAGTGAAAAATCAAAATTTTGTCGGCCTTTTCGCGTACCCAAAATATCGGGTACTCGATTAGGCTCGGTATTGCTTTGCACACCAAACCTACATGGTCAACTATTGAAATGTCTCAAAAACATATTTTTCCTCTATTTCTCTAAGTTCCAGACTTCGACCATGTGGCTGACGACTTTTTTTTCACTCGAATTTGATGAAACAAAAAGGGTATCTTAAGGAGATTATTAGCTTTCTATCGATATAATTGCTGTCAAATTTTGAATTTGGTAAGTAATTATTAGTTATTTTTTAATTTAGTTACCTCTAAAGTGCTGATTTATATACTGGTTGAAAAATGACTATAACTTTCAAATGATATAACATTTTTGAAATGCAAAAAATGCATCACATTCTATGCTTCGCCTACTATAAGGAATTTTTTTTTTTTTTTTTTGAATTTTGCAAAGTTTTGAATGAGTTAAGGTGGTCAGACACGAGAGTTTTTTTATTTTGAAAATGTTGTAGCAGAAAATTCATAATTAATTATTTTTTGGAATAAAATTACAAAAAACATGTGTCACATATGGGCATGAGTCTACTACTTATATATAAAATCTTATAATAAAATATTATCATTCGATTAAATAATTAAGGTGGTCAGACATACACCTACTTCTTATTTTTTCCAGAAATTCTTGTACTGCTGCATTGAAATCTATACTTTTCACCAATCATACTAACTTTTTTTCAAAAAAGGCCTAGTAGTTTAGAAACTACATTCAATTTTCTACAGGTTCTATTCTTACAAATTTTTGATATTAGGTTGATAGCTAGTTAAAATTTTCACGTCAAGTTGACTAACCCTGATTTGCTGATTTTCATTACCACTTAAGGGCATACTTTGGCCCCTCATGATCTTGCACATACCCAATTTATTAATGCTAAAGTGTTAACTCTTCCTTCTGTTAAGCCTATTGATACATCCAAACCAGTATTGAAACACTTTGATCAGAAATATTTCCTTCAATACCACCATCAACTGGGTCATAATAATGAAAAATATATCCATTTGAAAACTATTATTCAAGACATTATTGATTGTAATTATATATTTGTTGAGGGTTTGAATGATCAAGGAAACAAATCCACAACACCTCCCAACCAAAACTTTCAATTCTATACCAACCCTTTTCATACCATATGACCAATGACGTTGATTCTACCCAACCTTTGTCCTCTTCTTTTCATCATGTTTTTGACTATGATGATAAATGTAAAGAAGACAATAATGTTGTCATGCTCGTTCATTACATAGAAACTAAACCCAAATCTGAACCTAAGTTTTGTATTACCTTTTACTCTATTGAAACAATTAAAGCACCTAATGGTCTTCTTTATATTATGGAAAATATTAATCATCTTCATTCCTGTGGTGTTCATATTGAACCTACATGCATGGTGAATGTGATAATTCAAGAGCATCTTTTTAGTAGACAATTGCAACATGATTTTTATGATAAATATGATATTATGATCCAAACTTGTAATGGTTTCCTTTATCTTTCACACGCTTCTATTTCATTTCCTATTGAGGTTGGTGGTAAAGATTTATATGTTACCTTCACTGTGATCCCAACTTTCGATAAATTTCAAGTCAAACTTGGCCTTCCTTGGCTTACCTCCATGAAAGTTGTGGCATCTTCTAGTCATAAGTGTTTGAAATTTTCTCATAATGAAAAAATCATGATAGTTAATCATACTCTCTATCATCCTTCATTTCTTTAAGACACAGTTGACCTTGATTTATTTTGGCCTTCTATGCGTCAATTTGCCCAAGCCCATCACAACAATCTCTTTCATTCATACCAAGCCTACAAGATCCAAAAGGTTTGCAAACTTAGAAAATATAAGGATTTTCCATCTCCTTTCTTGGATATAGACTTCTTCCTATAACTCCTATAACTGATATATATGTTCGTGTTCCACCTCCCATATCTTATAAACATTTTGATGATGCTATCTCTTAACCTAGTGTGGTTCCTTCAACTCTTCCTCCTAAAGAAGAAAATGACTTGATTTTGATTGATTCTAAAGATAAACCTATTTCTATAAAAACCAAATGTAACCATCATGCTTGTGACTACTTTCGTAAACATCATGCTAGAGCCTGCCAGTGTGCTTCCCAAAACATTGCTTCACCCAAGAAACCTACTGATGCCTTAATTCCCTTTGATCAACTCATGCTTACAAAAAGGAGGAAGTTAACCTGAAAATAATGAAACTGAACAATCATGAAAATTCTATTCATATCTTGGATTCTATTAATTTGGATGAAAAAAACATTCTTGATGATGATATTCCTAATGAAACTTACAATAATATTCATGCTAGTGATTCTTATGACATATTTGAGCTTATTTATGTTAATCATGGTTTACTAGATATGTTTTTAAAAATAGTTATCTCTTAATCCTAGTGACAAACATAGTGACCCATCTTCATAAAATGGTCCTTATTTGGAACTATCTATTGTTCTATCTACCATGCTTGATATTTATCCTCTTGCAAGTTTCCCACCTTCCCTAAAGACTACAAATTGAGATGGAAAGGCAAGTGATACACTTGAATAGCTCCTCTTGTGCATTCAATTTTGTATGTTTTTGATGCACTCCAAGGTTGGAGGATCCAATAAAGGACTGTCCAAACTTGTAGCCAAACACCAACCATGTGGAATAACAACATATTTTCATTAAACATGCCCAGCTATAAGGCCTTCTAGGTTAGGGCCAAATACGATCGCTTACAAAGTATTTTTGCAATCTCCTAGCTAGTCCAGCTCTGAAACACATCAGCAACTAATAGAAACACTAAGGCATATCTAAACTTGAGCTTGCAAGCCTCCAAGAAATCTCCTTGTCTCAAAGCATGCAAACCACCATCTCTACTATTACAATTATCAGACTATCAATCTGATCTTCAAGATCTCGCAAGATCCAAGTTATCTTTATTAGACTTCCTTCACTTATGTCTCACTTTGACTGACTCCCTTAACATCTACCCAAACACTCCTTAAATACATTTCCTCAACCACAAGTCGGATGGAAGAAATAATTAACTCCTAAGCCAAGTTGGCTTCTATTACAAACAAATATTAAATGCAACAACAACCGACTCTCAAATAGCCTTACAAATAATTAATTCTCCATGCCGACCTCTAGATCTACATAGGAGAATACAAAAAAATATACCAACATTAAATACACCAAGTTGGCTAACCAAAAATTCAAGAGCTCTTGTCGGTAAACCAAAACTACCAAGCACCAGTCAAACAATCGAGCATGCCAAACATTACTAAGAAAGCATGTCGACTGAGCACCAAAGGTCTCACTGAGTTCCTTCAGTGACTGAGCTCCTTCAATAACAAAGACCGTTGGTTAAAGATGCAACCGAGTAACACAAAACCATTTCAACACACCACCATGCAAATTTGTCAAGTACCCTAGAATTCCCCTACATCAGACACTCCAGGTTCAAAAAGATGTTATCATAGGATGGAAGAACATCTTCTAGGATTTAGCACATAAACCCCGAACTAGTTCTTCGCATAAAATCCCTTCAACTCTTCACCTTGCATACTCTTCCAAATCTGCTTCCTCTATCTTTTGAAGTCTTTCCTTGATAACACACAAGTCTGTTCTCCATACTGATCCATCCTTTAAGAATTATTCAACTCATCTCGGCTACCAAAGCTGAGGTTTCTCCTACCAAGTATTGTATCCATAAAAGGCATTAGGGAAAGCTTCCTCTTATTCTTCTCAATAGTAAATACATTCTTGACACAAGCATACATACCTCTGCAATCATACTGCCAAGGTCTACTAAGAAATATGTGACAACTATTCATCTCTACAATATCACACAACACTTGATCCTTGTACTGGCCAATCTGAAAATCAACAAGGCATTGCTCCCTCACTTCTAGAGCATGAACATCTTGTAGCCAGCCAATCCTATAAGGATAAGGATGTCTCATTCTCTTCAAACTAAGTTTCTGAACCATATCCTCAGCTACAAGGTTATCAGTACTACCACTATCCATAATCACATCACAAAGTTTACCTCCTGACTTGCACCAACTTCTAAACAAATTACTCCTCTAACAAGGTTCCACCTTTGCACTGAACAATGTTCTCCGAACCAGCAAGTTCTTAGATTTAGGTTCATTCTGAATGTTGTCATTCACTACAACATTCCTTTGGTCACCAAAATTTTTCTGTGTACACTCAAAAGATCTATGTCCTTCTTCACCACAATTATAACAAGTACCCTTAAAGATAACCCTACCTATCTTCTTCTTTAGCTCCACAAGTTTCGGTTCATCTTCAACAGTCAGCTTGTCCTTCACCGAGTGATCAAGCTTCTCCTTCCCTCGAGAATTACCATGTTTTCTTCTTTTCAACTTATCTTTTACCTTTAGAGCATACTGATAAGCATCTTCAACCGAATCAATCTTCAACATACCAAGCTCATCCTGAATATTTAATCTCAAACCATTCACATACTGAGATACCTTTTCTTTACCAAGTTCTCTGTGTCCAGACTGAATAGTCAACTTATAGAACTCCTTGGTATAGTCCTCCAAAGTCAAATATTTTTTCTTTAGATTTTGCAACTTCTTAAATAAGTCAAGCTCATAGTCGACATGTATGAACTTAGCTTTCAATTTAATCACCATCAACCTCCACCGATTGATCTTCATTTCTTCTACATCTTCTCTATCTCTTTGTAATTATTTCCACCAAAGAGAAGCATGTCCTTTCAACTTAGTCTATGTCAATCTTACTCTAAGAGGATCTTCATTTTCTTCAAGCTCAAAGAAATCTTCTAATTCAATAATCTAATCAATCAAATCCTTGGGTCTCAAAGTACCAGAGAAAGTAGAAACTTCCATTCGGTAACTATTACTTAACTGAGCTCCAGATCTATGCAACTGACCAGCTCTATCTTGACCAGATCTATCCCTTCAGTTAGCTCCACTAGATCTAGTGGCTTCAAAGTCTTCAGCAACTTCCTCATAACCATCTTTAGTATCAAGATTGCTCGGCATACTAGCAATATCTCTCGTGACCTCAGCGATCATGTCATTCTTCATCAATTCCATCTCAAATCTAAAATCAACTTTAAATTTCTCTGAAATCTTCATTTCCACAGCATCAAAGAGATCTGCAATCGCTCTAGGGTCCAATATTCTCGGAGGCATCCTTCAAGATCTTCAAAAACCCAAGGAAACAAATCACCAACAAGGTCGTGGTGCAAACTACCTCAACTTAGAGATCAGTTTACACACTCAAGAACTTCAAGCTTTGATACCACCTGATGCAGTCCAAAGTCAAAGGGTCCAATAAAGGACTATCCAAACTTGCAACCAAACACCAAAAATGCAGAATAACAAAACAAGATAATGTTTCAAAATATTTTCATTAAACATGCCTAGCTATAAGGCCTTCCGGGTTAGGGCCAAATATGATCACTTACAAAGTATTTCTGTAATCTCCTATCTACTCCAGCTCTAAAACACATTAGCAACTAATGGAAACACTAAGGTAGATCTAAACTTGAGCTCACAAGCCTCCAAGTAATCTCCTTGTCTCCAAGCATGCAAACCACTAGCTTTGCTATTACAATTATTGGACTATCAATCTGATCTTCAAGATCTCAAAGGATCCAAGTTATCTTTATCATACTTCCTTCACTTATGTCTCACTCTGACTGACTCCCTAAACATCTACCCAAACACTCCTTAAATACATTTCCTCAACCACAAGTCAGCTAGAAGAAATAATTAACTCCTGAGCCAAGTCGGCTTCTATTACAAACAAATATTAAATCCAACAACAGTCAGATCTCAAATAGCCTTACAAATAATTAATTCTCCATGTCGGCCTCTAGATCCACATAGGAGAATAAAACAAAAGTTACCAACATTAAATACACCAAGTTAGCCAACCAAAACTTCAAGAAATCCATTCGGTAAAAAAAAACTATGGAGAACCAATCAAACAACCGAGCACCCGTGAAACAACTAAGCATGCCAGACATTACTGAGAAAGCACATTGACTGAGCACCATAAGCATCACCAAGTACAAGTTCCACCGAGTGCTAGAGGTTTCACTAAGTTCCTTCAGCAATTGAGCTCCTTCAATAACTGAGACCATTGGTTAAAGCTACAACTGAGTAACACAAAACCATTTCAACACACCACCATGTAGATTTGTCGAGTACCCTAGAATGCCCCTGCATCAGTTTTGCTATTGTAATGTGTTTCCCTTGTGATGTGTTTCTTGTTATATGTTTTTATTAGAATTATTTAAATGACACTTGTTTCTTCATTGATGCAAGATAATAAAGGAACCAAAATGTCATAAATATTCCTCTATTTGTATCTTACTTCTTCTATATGTTGTTACATATTTTTTTGTGTATGTTCCATTGTTCAAAAATGTACCTTTGTGTTCTTTGGGGATGATGCAAAATGATAGCTACCTATTCTTTTTCATCTCTATGATGCTAACCCAAAAACACTCTTCTTTATAACTCTTATGTGACATTCTTCCATTGTGTTTTGTAGTTTTTCTAGGGTGAACCCACAATAGTGGGTTACACTTTTTTGCCTGAATGGACACTGAACTCTACATTTTGGGAAATTTTTTTTAGATTCAAATGCATATTGTCATTAAACCGTTTGAAATTAGAAGATGAAGTAAATTAGAGTCTTTTAGGATTTTCTGTCTAGATTCTAAATATATTTTTTATTTTTATTTTTGAATTGATTAGAATGATTTTTTATTTCTCTCATGAAAACTGGTATGTTGCTGAAAATGTCATTTTCAAAGAGTTACATTATTTTCATAGAGCATAATTTTTTTTCTAAAATAGATATCAATGTGATTCTTTTGAATTTAGTTTTGTAACATCCATATGGAGGGCATTCAATTGGTTTGATGACATTATCAAGATTATTACATATTTTATTAACGTTTGAAGTTGACTAAATCATAATTTTGACATACCTTGACTACATAGCTTATAACTTGTCATGTATTTGTCCAATTTCATTTTCTATTTTTTTGATAGAAAGATAACTTCAATACTTAGGGCATGGATATTTTTTAGAATTTTTTTTTCTCTCATTTACTATTTTTCCATAAGCGTCAAACATAGAGGTAGACATATGGTGAAATATCTATGTTTAGTAAAATTAAAAATGTAAAGTCATAATAAACTTAATAAATATTAACATTATAATCATTGGAAACATTTTACTCAATATTACCTTACTACATAGATAGGTTTGTCAAATGGATTCATTTGATCTGCCAAAAGATAAAGTCAAAGTGATTTTTTGTCAGCATTTCAATAGGTGCGAAGGAGACTCCATTGTAGGTATGAATGTGGAGCATAGATGTTATATCAATATTTTTCTTATCTAAGAGGCTTTGAGCTAACCATTTGTAATTAATTCCTTCAAATGGAACCTCTCAAGGCTTAAATCATCATATTTTATTAAAAATGGATTATTTCAGCTAAAATCAACATGTCTAAAAAAGTGTAACCCACTATTGAGGGGTCAACCTCTACCTTTGGGGGATGATGATAGTCCATTTTGATATAATATCTCATGTATTATCTTATTATCATAGTGACCCTAGAGTTAGTATGTTCCTTCTCTACTCTCTTTTTTCATGTGTTTATTTCCCTTAATTTTTCCTTTCTTGGGGGCATCTCATAGCATAAATGTATGTCTTGTTAAAGGCATTTTTCCCGTTAAGGCATTTGAAATCTCTTTAACATGGGGGCATACACTCTACTCCTTTTTTCACATATTGCACACACATACACAATGACTTAATGAAATATATCTTATAGATGGACAAGTAGACATTTTTTTCCTTTTGTTTATCCATTCATTAGATATCTTAATAGAGGCAAAGATTTCCATAAGGACCGATCCTCCTTATTTGATCCCTAAGTAAAAAATATTTTCTTAAGACTAATAAATTTTTGTGATCCCTATGGAGACATATTATTTACCTAGGACTGATCACTCCTACCAGATCCCTTAATGGAGATAATGTTTTCCTTAAGGATCAATCCTTTTTATGGATTGACTAGCATAACATAGCTTGCTAGACTTTTAATGCCATATTTTGTAATGTTTTCTTGTATGATCCATATTTAGGTAGTCCCTTACTATGATAGTGATCATTCTTTCCTCTCCTTTTTATTTCTCTCTCTTATGAGTGACACCTCTCTTAGTTTGGTTTCAGATTTGATAAAGACTTGAGGGAATTGAGGTCTTGATGTTTATTTATCTCCTTGACCTTGATGATATTGTTATTATTCATTGATCTACTTTATTGTAATTATGAAATTTTCTCATAATCCTATAAAGTGGGGTCTAAATGTATCATCCTAAAAATTTAGCACCCATAATTGGATTTCTTTAGGACCTATTAGACCCAATTTTTGTGATTTGAAGACCTGAATTCTTGTTATGCCTGATTCCTATGATCTCATTCATATTTTCTTGTATTTTTCACTACCTAGAACATCCTAGTAAAATTTGAGTCTCATCTTCCTAGGATACATTGCCAATGGTGATCTATCCGTAGGGTTGTGGGCTTAGATTTCACCCAGAGCCCTATATTAAGGCCTTCTTTCAAGGTTTTCAATTGTGGTCAAATTTGAATTTTGAGCTTGTGGATTTAGTATAAAAGGAATCCTCCTCTCCTCATTTTACATATCACATCCAAGTGAAAGATATTGTTATCAAATGAAAGTCATCTATCAAGAAATCAAGCATTCAGGTTGAGCAATTGAGGATTTTGGAGTTAATATTTGAAGGCATGAATCCAATTCAAGATCTCCCATTCTCTATTTCTTCAAGATCCATCAAAGAAAAGGAAACCTTCTCTAATTTATGGAATTTTCTTTACCATGATGGCCAGTTAGAGGAATTCTCAATCAAGAAAGAAGATTCATTCACCCTTCTCGCTCTTCTTCATTTCACATGGTTATCAAGTGTATCTACATTCTTTATCTTGGAGTGTAAATCATATATCCATATATTTGTAAAGGAATCCTTGACCCTAGATTTGATTTTCAAGAACATTCAAGCATCTTCATGGATTTGAATGATTTCTACATCCATTCATGAGGGTTTATACATGGTAAATAGGTAATTTTCCCTTTTACATTATTTCCTTTAACCAATCTTTATCAAATTTAAAGGTTGATTCCTAAATAGGGGTTTGACCAAGGCAAACTCCTTTTCCCAACCTTTTTCCCATTTTTTCTATGTGGAAGAACATGTTACAGAGCCATAAAAATGTTTCAAAGTAGTATGGGAATAGTTACAAATCTTGTGAAAAAATTATTCGAAAGTGCCAAGTACAGGTTGACTTCCTGCTATGTCCCTAGGTAAAGATCATCTAGTCACTATGTCCTTGGGCCAATTTTCACTAAATTTTTTAGTCTAGTTTATTTCTTTCTTTTGATCCCTATTTTTGTCAGTTTTATCTCGATATAAGTATTTATCAGTTTTTTTTAATCAAAATTTTAATGTCTTTTCTATTAGATCTACTTAATCACTTAATCATTCCTATTTTATTTCATTACATTCTTTAGTGAAGGAAAAATACTTGTTCCTAATTCATTTCTTGAGCCATCTCTTGAGCCTATTGGGGACAATCTTCCTTCCTAATGTGCAATCAATGAAATTGGAAAGTAATTCAGTTAGTTTATCTTATTTTGTATTTCTCTCCTCATATCCCATTGTACACTAGGCTAACCCAATGATGAGAATTTAATGAAGTGATAACACTATAAAACTAATGGGAATAAAGTAATTAAAGGAAAGAGTAATTTAGAGGGCTATGGGTTGATCAATCCTAGATGAGATATATTGGGGGCTAGGGATTGATTTGTTGTATATGAGTTATGTTGAGGGCCATAAATTGGCTTGTCCTACATGAGTCATGGTGTAGTGAGATGGGGGTTGTTCCACTCCCTTTCTTGGGTGTGTGTTGACACTCCTAATTTTAGAATTTTCACCCACTTAAATTTCCTATTTTGAGCAGGCCACCCTTATTTTGTTATGTTATTGGATTATTTATTACATTTACAACTTGTCCTAGATTGATGTGTCTTTCTTAGTGGGTTGTGATTCCTAGTTCTATGTGATCATTGCACTTGTGGATGTGGCATGGTGTTGTTAACATTCTTAAATGAATACCATGTATGATTTCCTCACTTGTGTTGTGTGGGTTATATAGTTATCTCTACAATCATGGCGGAGAAGGCCTGAGGGTACCTTGTGGTTAGGTGGCATGGCCAAATACTATTAGGGATAGTTGTGCATGTAACAAGTGGTTCTAGTTTATATTTCCACCTTCCTTTAGGACATGATGACACCATAATAAAGTAACCTTGTTATCTATTGTATCAGATTTGATTCTTACTCAGGTAGTAGCATAAATTCACATTATATGTTGATTCACTTTTAATTTTATTGCATTCATTGAATGTATTATTAGAAATAGGAAACACTAAGAGGGGGGGTGAATCAATATTTCACAAACTTTTAGTTTTGCCCAATTATCGATTTAACAAATTAACTTGAAGTTTTCATAACAAAGTAAACTAAGGAAACTGAATAACAAGCATAGCAATAAAGTAAATGAACTCATAACACCATTTTTTTCTTGAGGAAAACCTGGCCAAGGGAAAAACCCAGTGGGGATGATACCCACAACTGATCCACTAATTAAAAGTATTTGGTTAAGGATTTTGACCCTGTTAGGAGTCTATTACATACATATAGTGTCTTTGTCCTAGTTAAAGGACTTGAGGCCTTGTTAGAAGCCTCAACCCTGTTAGGATTTTCTATTAAAAAATAGAATGATTTCAATATGATCTCACTGCCCAAACATGTAATATACAATGATATCTTCAAATACAAAGGTAAAGTACATAACCTTTCACTACTGCTGAATAGCTTTCCTATTCTGAATTAGCTTTGTAGGCTCTTCGCTTTCATATACTAAGTTTATTTGCTTTCCTTCTTACAATATACAACTTCACATGATAATTTTCATATTACAATTGCTATATGTATCATGTGTACATTTCACATTACATAATTCTGACATATATACAAATTATTACAATTAATAACTTCCAGTCGACTTACAATACATAAACCCTTCTCAAAATATAAAACCAATTCATGCTACCTTAGGGTTAACATATAGGATGTTGTCCCTACATGGTTAAGTCAATAATTTGATAAATAAAATAATCCCTTAACTTATTGTGATCATACTCTATCTTCTTCTCTATTTAGGTCAACTCAACACTATCTTTGTAATTATTTAATATCTTTGTCCGTACATGCCATATAGACTTGTGATTTCATATGTGAATTTGATATACATATAATTATCCATGTTCAAGTGTGCATGCATTGAAACTTCTTTTGTGAACATCACTAATCAAACTGTCTCTGATTAGACTGGTAAATACTGCTTTACTTAGACAATTTTCTAGTGCACTCATACAAAATTGCTTCCTTCTATTATGTGATCATCATAGTGAGTATATGTTACCATAATGAAAAAAAATCTGATATCCTACTTAGCAAAATTTCCAACAATCTCCCCCTTTGTCATTGGTGGCAACATATGGAAAAATTGGCTAAGTCCCAAAAACTTAAGATACAAAATTGTGGCCATAGAAAAATTTGTGGATCTTACATAACTACTTATATCTCCAAAATATTTATCCTCCCCCTAATATTATACTTCATGCTTATACATATAACATCTATACATACAATTTTCTATTTATACTACTCCCCCTTTGACAACAATGACAAAGGTGTCAAAAACTATTTTACCTCAAGATTTTAATATTGCAAGGCTAGAAGGCTTGCAATACAATCTTCAAAATTGATCTTCAATCTCTCTATCTCCTTTCCCCCAACTTATTCACTACATCCAAAACACTGAGCAATGCACATAGGCCAAAGGACACAATTTCACATGCCTTAAGATTTGCATAAGAAAATTTTCCATAAGATATCTTCGAAGAAAGACATTCTTCCAATTGATTTTCAAGAATACTTATTTTCATTGATACATGCTCTCTTAGTAGAGAGAATCATTTCAATTTATTTTCCTTCTCATCATTTTGAAGTCTCATATCATCAAAAATCTTACTTGTATTCCTCTCAATTTCTGAGATCTTCGCATTAGCGCTTTGCAAGAGTTTTACTACCATTTGTAGTTTTGCCTCTTTTATCTTTATCTTCTCTTCAATATCTCAAATGTGTGACTTTCTGATTGTGTACACTGAATGTACAAAGATTTCCCTTTTTCCATGCATCTTCTCAACTCTTTTATACATATATCCAAATTATCTATATCATTTGTAATATTCTAACATATAACTTGAAATATCTAATCATCATGAGCTTCTTGGGCTTTTAGTGTCACTACATTAGATAAGTTTGTGAATTCTATATCAAAGGCTTTTATTACTTCTTTTTATTTTCCTTTTGGATTTGCCTCACTAACTTGACTTGATATTATGCTTTGTAATTTACCTGTTACCTCAAGGAGCGTTCCTTCCAATATTTTCACTTTCAGAGGTCATAACCTTCATAACCTGGTTCAGAGGTCATAACCTTCACAACCGCTTGCTCTGTTTCTCTATTAATTTCCTCATAATTAGCTCCCATTATCAGTATAGTTCTCCTTTTCTTCCTTAGATGGGTGCTTAGGCTTTAATTGATGTGCTCACTTGGTTCAAAGGTCATAACCTTCACAACTTCTTTCTTTGTTTCTCTGTTAATTTCCTCATAATTGGCTCCCATTGTTAGTATAATTCTCCTTTTCTTACTTAGATGTGTGCTTAGGTTTTTCATGATTTCACTGAAATTTTCCTCATCTTTTATTACACACAATTTCCTTACATATTTCTCTCTTATTCCATTGTCCTCTTATGTTTCTCTCTTCTTTCTATTTACTAATTTCTCAAAAAAGACTGTTAGGGATCTTGCCTTTTATATCATCAAACTTCTTATTTGCAAGGATCATATGTCTGACAACTACATTCTCTAAATTAAATTTCTCAAAATTGTCATATAATTCATAATACTTATTCAACTTAGTGAAATCACCTTAATTAGTGATTAGGGGATTCAATTTATCTATCTTCATCTTTCATTTCTTTTTGTTGCACTTTTTGCCTCTTCATCTACCTTAACCATTGATTCTTTCCTTTGAACTAGGGTAAAAATAGTTTTCTATCTTTTACCTAGTCTGCTTGCCATTTCCTTAACTCTTTTAGTTGGTGTGGTGGAGGATCTAGTAGACTTTCTTACTTCCTGCACTTCCACTTCTTCAATTTCTTCATCTATTTCTTGAATTTCTTTAGTACAGGCTACAAGAGATGTCAAGGGTGGAACTGATAGTATCTCTTTCTATCCAATATCCCTTATTGATGTTGTTGTCTGCTTCGCAATTAAAAATTCATGTTCTGTCATAACAGTGTCTTTCAATATTTTCTTTTATAGTACTATGAACTCTTTTCTTAGCCATCTTCTATGCCTGTAATGATTGTGCGGATTCAAAGTTCTCCTCATGTGTCCCAAATCTAGGACTTTTAGCCTTGAAATTTCTCTTAAGCAATCTACTCACATATCCTTCAATCTCAACTTCTAAAACATCATACTCGAGTGGATCTACAAATTCCACTCTAGGCTCAACTACTTCAATGTAGGTAAAGTCAATATCAACCAAAAAACATATCTCATCCTTTTATTTCTCCACAATAGATGGTGGAATTCTTCATCTTTTCCTCATTTGATTTTGAAAGGTCTTGATTACCAAAGTAGCACTTTCATTTACTTTGTCTATAGGGTGTCTTAGGTACACCTTATTGATTTTGTCCATAGAATTTATGTTATCATTCCAATCCTCTCCTATAGTGTATGGAAATCTTCTTAGAAAATGAAAAAAACATATATGTGATTAGAGATGAAAATCTAAACTATGAGTTATTGGTTTTTCTGATCTTCTCAAGGTTCTTTGTCAACTAAATTCTTAATATTTCACACATGTCTGCCTATACTTTCTCATCACACATAAGATAAGATGCATGTACCATGCCAGCTTCCATATCATCTTCTCTAGAACTTGCACAAAACTTTGAAGTCAAAATTGTGCACACATATCTAACATCATCTTGTACAATCTTACTAATAACAATTCCTCTTCCATTGTATGATGACTTGGTATTGTCTAACACTATTTTATTGACATTTTTCTCATTTAATGAAATCACTACAGATTTAGATAAGCTAGTTACCTCATGAATAAGGTATATGGTGATGTTAATAGCTCTATCATCTAACCAAAACTTACCATTTTGAATTCTTCTCAAAATTATCTTAGTCCATTCATCATCCCAAAATTCATAATGAAGTGTATACTTGATAATATCAATCTCACTCAAATTTTCAAACCCTTCTTTGTATGACATGTCCTATTTATAGATATTATTGTATTTCATGATTAGGTTACCATCTCCTATGGTCTCAAACTTACATTTAAGATAACTTCTTATGTCTTCCAAATGCAAAAATCCATCTGGAACGGATGACAAGGCTATACTAGGGTCTTCTTCCAAAGGCTCTATAGGTTCCTTTTTCATTCTAGGTCTGACTAAATCTTTGATGTCATGAACATGTGATGCATCCATGATTCTATAAAAATACAAATGCTTGATAGTGAATTCTTAGCAAAATACCTTAGAATCACGATTTAGGGCTTTGCATAGATCTGGCAAGAAATCCGTCTCCAAATCCTACAAACTTCTCTTAATCTCCATTGAATAGCTCTGTTTATCACTTGTAATCACTTAAATGATCAACTAATACTGATCATATGCTTTTATCCTTCAAATCTTTCAAGATTTATGCATCGCATTAAATTTCTTTACCACTTCATACCAAAAAGTTGTTCCTGGTTACCTGTAAAACTTCATTCATTCTGTGTACTTGCATACATTCATATAAATTCATGTGCTCTTAACCATAGCTTCATTACATCATATACTATCATATATTAACTTCCCAAGACTCAATTCATTCTATTCTAACTTCTACACTATTCTAATGCTTTACATTAATACATAATTCATGAAATAATTACTTAAGTGGTTTGAGATGAATTAGGAAATGATTCACACTTAGTATCTGGTACTTCACCTATCTGGTTTCCTAGTATACTGAGTGTGCTCACTTGATCTTTGGCTTTAAAAAATTTAACTTCTTCTAAGTTACTACAGCATCCTATCTGACTGTTGTTTGTGCTCACATTTCTCCTTGCATATTTTCTAGGATTAGTGTTTCTCATGTTGTTCATTCTGTAAAATCTTGTTGTGTAACCATATTTGTTGCATATCTGACAAACTAATCCATTGTTTCCATATCTTGGTCCTGTCTGATTGATTTGTGATCTACAATTTTTGGCAATATGTCCAATCTTTTTGCATCTCTAACACACAACTCCATTCCTTTTGTTCATGTTTCCAATAGGTTTCTTATCTGCAAGGTTAGTATCTCTAAACATTCTACTACCATTTTTATCATTAGATCTAGGTTTCTTACAATCAATACCTCTATGTCCAAAACCATGACAATTATAACAATATCCAGAGATAGGTTTAAATTTCTTACCAATACAATCTCTTTTCATGTGTCCAAAACAATTGCATGAAAAATATCTACCTTTGAATTCTCTTTGCATATCTTTAGGTGGTTCATCTTCTTTAGGTGGATTAGGTATATCTTTAGATTTGTTAGCTTTATCAGACTTCTTTTCATCTTTGCTCTTAGAGTGTTCCGGATCTGGTTCTTTGCATTCCTCAATCTTCTAAGGGAACTTTTCTTCAAGATATCCACGACCAATTTTTTCATAGGATGGTTTCCGATAAGACATTTTTTCATCAATCTTTTCACTACTGGAATATAGTTTCTCAAGATATTTAGACTGAGTCGATTATCCTTTCACAATTTTATTGTACTTCTCAGGTTCAGCATACTGTAAATTTGATTTCTCAAGTTCATATGTCACTTTACTAAGTTTAGACTTTAGATCTACATTCTCAGATTTCAAATTTGATTCATCTTTTCTTCTTTCATCTTTTAAGCTTAACTTCAGATCTACAATCTTCAACTCATGTTTAAGGATCTCATGTTCTTTATTTAATTTTGAAACTTCATCACATTCCTCTGCTTGAATTGTAGGTTCCTTCTTTGATTTTAGATCTTCCATCTTTTCTTTTAGTTTCTCAATGTAGTTTTTCCCATCATCATTTAGAGTGTCTCTTTCTTTAGTAAGAATATCAATCTGTTCAAGAGCTTCTTCAATATTCTTCTACAATTGATCCATATCCATGGAGATCTTACTCAAGCTTTCAGGCTTTCTCTAAATAACTTTGTTCTAAGTAACTAAGCTCTGATACCAATTGTTAGAAATAGGAAATACTAAGATGTGGGGTGAATTAGTTGTATTGTCTTAAAATGGAAGCACTTCTATGATAAGAGCCTTTAGCCCTCCAAGTAAGTGGTTTGGGGTCATGTTAAGTGCCTTGATTGGGTCTTTGCATATATTTGGCTTTCTCCCCACTTTCCACTTCTTTTCTGCTTCATTCTAGGTGAAATTAGGGTTAGGATATCGAGGATTCTCCTTAATTTCACTCTTCCATGGCTTTATTTTATAGCTAGGACATAGAAATAGGTCTTCCTAGCCTTCATCACAATCATCATAGGATTTTATACCTATCCCTAGCATTTTATCCCTTTTTGGTATCATTTTTAGGTCTCTGGGCATCCCCGGGACCTCTTGTTCTGATTCTGGCTGGATCTGGGCCCACAGGGTCAGAATCGAGGTTGATCCTAACTAGGTCAAGATCGAGCTCAATCCTAACTAGGTTAGAATCGATCTCAATCTTGACTAGGTTAGTTACAAGCTTGATTTTTCCCCCTATTCAAATTTCCAAATTCCTTGATTTTCGGGTATCAGGTTTCGGGGATATTTGTTTTCCCGCCTCCGGGTTGGCCATTTCAAGTTTTAGAATGGTAAATCCTTAAATTAAATTTAATCTAGGTATATTTTCTAAAGGTTAGGACCTAATTTGGATTTAATTCTCTAAGGTGGCCCCTCTAGAGGATTGTGCCCTAGTTCACTATAAAAGGACGCCTTCCTCTCTCATTTTCTCCATCAAGTTTTGTGACATCTCATCTCAAGAAATTGCAATATCTCAAGCTCTCAAGCTCTCAAGAATTCAAGAAAGTCTTCAAGCACTCAAGTGTTCAAGCATTCATCCATCAAGGAGATCCATTGTTATCCATTGAAGGATTCAATCTCTTTGGAGCCCCCTTGAAGATCCATCCTTCTACATTCATCCAAGCCTTCTCATATGCAGAGATCAAGTCAAGATTGGTGTTGAAGATCAAATGCCATTGCTTGGAGACATCCTACATTCATTCTACATTCATTGAAGCAATCCTACTTGTGGATTTGAGGATTTGAATCCTCTATAAGGACTTCAACATAAGCGAGGTGATTTGTTTCAATTGCTTTGTTTATGCACACTACATTTCAATTCAATTTCAAGGTTAATTCCTAAATTGTAGTTTGGCCAAGGCAAACCGCCCATACAAACATTTTTTTGCAGGTAGAGGTGCGGGATTTTCAGATCTGAGAGCAGATTTGGATACCCTTTTCGGTGAACTTCCAAGATATGCAAACAAATTTAGAATCGACCTTCAAATAAAGAATCTAGCCTTTGACCTTTTATGAGGGTCAAATTCGACCTGAGCTCATCTTGGAAAAATATTTCTAGGTTTTCTTCGTCTCGACATTTCCAGTCCATAATAGGTTGC
Source organism: Chamaecyparis obtusa (assembly GCA_027943335.1). Classification (NCBI taxonomy): domain Eukaryota; kingdom Viridiplantae; phylum Streptophyta; class Pinopsida; order Cupressales; family Cupressaceae; genus Chamaecyparis; species Chamaecyparis obtusa. The sequence goes on along the minus strand of BSBK01006486.1, from coordinate 879,459 downwards.
AAAATTGCCTGAAAGTACACACAGACATCAGAAATTGGCATTTTCTAGATTTTCCCTAATTTGAGGTTAGTATTTGTATTTCAATTATTTTATATTTCAAGAATAACTCCTTTATAGGGAAATATAGGGTTTCTCTCTCTCTCTTTCATATTCTTCATAGATTGAGTTGATTGTGCATTAGCCTTTTGGTTGATTAAATTGGATCTCTCATTTGGGAATTTGGATTTAGGAATGGATCTCATATTTCTCCCACATGCATCTACCCATTTTTACATTTGAATAGTGGTGATGCCATTCTAACCCTATTCATTTTGGTGAACCCGACTAGCTTACTCTCTTTCTTTTTGGTGTTCAATTTCTTTTATCTTGTTAGTATTAGATTTATCTATTGTGCTAGATCTTGCATGCTAATTAGATTTCAAAAATACAAAAATATTCATGCTTTATGTGGTTGTAGTTTAGTTCATTTGCATTGCATTGGTTTATGAGATTTACTACTACTAGTCCTACTCATAACATTCTGGTTAGAATAATTCATAGACTCATGGGTGCCTTTGATCCTGAATCTTCCTCTCCTTTCCTTAGGATCCTGAATGACAATTTGATTCTTCATGATTCCAATCCTATAATGGAGAAAAACTCTTCTAACTCATCTCATGATGAGGATGATGCTTTAAGAGTTCCTCTTGAACAAGTCCAAAAACTTTCCATTGAACTTGATAAAATGGGTAATTGGCTTATTTAATTGAACCATAATCAAGATTCTATTCAAGCTATAGAGGCTCTTAAGAAATTTCTCCATGATAGTGATCAAGGTGTTAACCTCTTGCGTGGTGTTATCTATTTTTCTTGCATTGGTAAATAACTAGATCATAAACCTGATCTCTCCCTTTTGATGCTCTTTTCTTGGTAAGAGAAATGCTAATTAACAAGGATAAATTCCTTCTTCACTTTGGGCTCCATAGACCCAGGAAGGTACACCTAAAACAAACTATATTCTACATACACATAACTCACTAGCTAGAACCCTTTATGCAGATATGATCATGGATAGTTCTCAGACTTATAAAACATGGGAGTTCAACTCAACCAGTCTTATAGAGGATCCCACCTGTATGATCTGCTAAGAATTAGGGAAATGGCCAATGTGACAACAAGGATAAAATCCTTCTTCTCTTCGAGCTTTGAGCTCAGGTAGGCTAACCCAGTGATTCACTCTTTAAGGAATCATCAAATGAATTGTATTTCTTGAATACAATCAAACATGAACATTCATAACAATAGGAAAGTAAATTTGAATAGATTTTAAAGATTTGGATGCAAGTCTGGTGTAAAACTAGTGCCTTATCCTAGGGTGCGGAGTCTAATTGAGAAAACATCCACAAAACTTCATCAATTCAAAAACACCTGAAATCAATACCCTGCCTTATAGACTACCATTTTCTTTGCAAACACATGATCATCAAATCTATACATTATTTAAATTCTCAAAGATTATGTAGCCAGATTTACTCCTTCCTTAAAGGCAACTTATGGACAAAATCACAGTCTACCTTGTAAACGACAAATTGGACATTGCCTTACAATCCCAATTCATAAGAACTTCCAAAACACACAGAGACATCAAAATACTTGCAATGAGATTCTAGCTATATTTCATTGATAAAACCTATTTTAGTACACTCAAATTGACACTACATCTAGACTAAAACATCAATTTCAGAACCAAGCTTGCATTAATGGAACTTGCATTGGATTTCTCCTTGGGAGAACCAAAATTTAGAACCCAGTACCCTAAAAGAAATGCCAAATAAGAAGGAGAAGGGGGAAACACCAGAAAGCATCACCACTTGACACTTGTCAAACTCTGAACTACTCATTGAATGAGTCATGAAGTCTAGAACAACAAACTTGATCTGCTCTATCCCCTTGAAAACACGAGTCACCGGACATAACAAATCAGATATCTCAAAAAAATATCTTCCTGGCCCCCCTAAAACTTCAACTACCAATAACATGAGCAGATGGCCACCTGTGCAAAATCTAATTCCAGAATCATAATTCTCACGTCGAGACCTTTTCGGCGGTATATAATAGTCCATAGTTGGGTGAAAAATAAAGCCCCTAGCCATTAAAATGGTCTCCCAAGTCTGTAACTTTAATATTTGAATTTTCAATATAGTCGAAACTACATGGAAATATATCTTTAAATTTGATTTTTTCACTTAGCACAGGAAGGAAATTTGAATAAAATATTCATTTTTAGCCCCCTGCAGCGGGACCCACCTGAAAAGTGGCAGGCCCAGATTAGCTGGCCTGCCACCTCATTGGCCATCTCATCACTGCTTTGTGCTTCGTGCCACATATCAGCCTGTCACATGTTCTCAAGGGCTAAATTTGGCCCTTGCGATCATGTGACCACTTGACATGTGTCCATCTCTGACTAGTCACCGCCACTTGCAAAATTTGTTGTCTAGGGTCCTGCCGGCACAGAAATCGAGCTGAGCGCATGGGTAATCACGTGCATAGCTCCTTCCATTTGATTTACTTTCATTATGTGTAGTGTTGTATTTAAACACCACAAAGACTCCCAACAACATCAAAGTGGGACAATTACCTGTGAATGTTTTAAAACCTTCTTTATTTTTCATCTCAAAATATGGTGGGACCAGCCGTGCACAAAGAGCTCCAGTTGAAGGGCCCACTGAAAGCCTATGAGCTTCTATTTACCATTCATATTAAGTGCTAAAATATTTAAATACATTTGAAATTCCAAACACATGCAATGTGGGATAAATACTTCTCACTCCGCAGTCCATACTCCACTATGCGTAGCTTTCTCATCTTTAGCGTGGGTGCCTCTGTTTAAAGTGCATGGGCTCTCATCCTTGTGCTGGGCATTTTTGTGTTGGCTCTCTTCATTATGTTAATGCACTGGATATTGGTTCCTTACTAACATGTAAGGAAAGCTCCCTTTGAAATATCTCGCACGTGCCCCTCTATTAATTGACTAGTCCCCTTTGAAAATGCTGGCAGCTTCCTTATATGCTTAACGCAGGGCTTTCTCTGCTATGTTGACACTGGTACCCAGTTCCTTTGCAAGCTCCTTCATTGCAAACTTCCTCCATTATTATACATGAAAACTCCCCCATTTGACATTTTGTGTGGGTTATCCTCCTACAATGCTCTAAGGCCTTTACTCATACGTTGGCATTGTAAAACAATGCACAGGTCTCCCAAATTTGGTGTGAGACTTGTTTGAAATATTGCTTGGGTGTCCTTGGCATTTCCCTCATGCTGGCCACCAAAACAACATCTTCAATGGCTCAACGTGAGTCCCTACCTCTGATACTACAGGCTTCCACCATGGACACCATACCACATGAGCACCTCCTTATTGTAGAAATCTCATGAACAAAAATTGTTGTTCAAAGTATCACCTATGGATGCTTCCACATCACATTTATGTGAGTGACCAACTGAACCAAAAGCTCTAATCAACCAGCAATGACCCCCTTTACATGTGCAAGTAGTCTTTGCCCCATACTCAAGTTCTCTCTATCCTTTGTTACGAGAGAAACAAGCTTCTTCTCTTTTAGTTAGACATTTTCCCCCTAGCTGGAATTTCTGCAAAGCTTGGATTAATTACACCTTTTGGCAAGAAAAAAAGGAGCACTGGTTGAGGCAACAGGTCAGAAAGGTGTGATATATATAAAGAAGAATAGCCCAGGTGCATATGCATGTAGTGGGCATTTCCTGGTATTCAGCACACACCTCATATGCAAAGCATACATATATAAAACATACGCATCACAAATGTGCACATCTCCATATACCATGCGTATATACCCTTTTTTTTTTGGCTGCTCACAAAATGCTAGCACCTCAAATACTAAGTGCGTGAAGGCAGGCCATTCACACTCAAAAATCGCGTGAGGCATTTGGCATGGACTGGCAATCTTTGTTGTCATTCATGTGCTGGCAGCTGTTTGCATGACATTGGTTCTCTTTTCCCCATTACTACTTCCTTCTAGCACCCAGTCCTTTGGATCACGCTCTTGAGCATCATTAGTTGAAGTGAATTCATATGTAGCTAGATTTTGTATTAAACCATTTGGTAGTTTATACATTATCCAATATCGTTTTGCTCCATCTAGTTCTTCCCATTTAGCTGAAGGAAGGCCATCAAAAGCTAACGTAGCTATTCCAAGTGGGAATTGCTCTCCACTTGCTTGGACAGAGCCACCACATATTCTCTTGTAATTAATAAATAGTTTAACAATTGCATTATGTGTGAGGTCTTTTATGAGGTCTGCATTTTTTATCATTCTTTCAAGAATTTCACAGGCCACATGCATTGTGCTGGAGTCCCCTTTTGAATTACGTGAGGCATTCACTAATGCTGCTCACACTCTCCTCCTCACTATATCTAACTTGGGTAGGGTCCCTCAACTCATTTGCACGAACACACCGTAGCAACTCCCATCCGTTTGATTGATACCTTTCTATCTTGCATGAGGCATCTTCTTAACAGTAAGTGCCTCCCATTTATGCATAAATTCACTAGAGATGCCTAGGTGTTCATGCTAGGCTCCATTTCATATCATGAGTTTCATTGTTCACGTGCTGGGTTGGCCTCACATAACATGAAGCCTCTGCAAATTTCACTTAGCCAATCCTTCACATGCTAGCTACATTCATATCTTGCACAAGGCTATATTTCCTTTTATTATATGTTGTTTTTTGTGTTCATGCCTCCCATTTGGGTGAGGCCTCATAGATAAACACACCACCAATACACTAATATGCACTCCTTCGCAAACAACAACTATCAATATGGGACTGGCATATCTCAGAATTAAAGAATAAGGACCACATTTGTGAAAGAAATGGCATTTCAAGCTAGCATTCATTCAAATTGACATGTGAGCAACCACCAGTGTGTTGGCTCTTTCCCTTGGTATGCTTATTTTACATAAAATCCAGTTGTATGGAACCCCAACCCTCAAATATATGGACAAGTCCTTCATACTACTGCGATGCACTAAAGTTTGGTTACTGATGGTTTAGCTATCCCATTCTTAGTTACTATAGGAGTAACTTTTGTAGGTGTAGAACATTTTGACTGAGTGAAGCACATAAACACTTGCATAATAAATGTGGTCAATATAATGCCTATTTCCAGCCAAATAGATCCTTTCCAACTGCTTAGAAGATGCCTAGCAAGTTTATACTCAAACATTGCTAAAAAGGAAGACCACGCCAATGCCACCAACAATGGCTTCATAGAACAACCAATTGGTTGATAGACGTACTTTCCCAATGTATTTTCACTCCTATGCTTATCCAATAAATTATCCTTTGCAGCAAATACATCTTTGCACCATTGAGTAAATCCATCATTTATGCTGGGCAACTCACTCATGAAATGTTGCTTGATGATTAGTGATTATAAGAGCATGTTCTTTTTCCATTCATTAAAGTGTGCTATGCTCTGTATATATACATGTCTTAACACCTAAAGGGAATATTCCAGAGCCCCAAAAGGTACAACTCTCCCATCACCTTGCAGTTGGCAAACCCACCTACAACCACTTGATGAAATGTGACCACAAGAATCAAAGACCAAGCACATCATTTCGCTCACTGTACTTCAACAAAATTGATCAAACACACTAACAAACCCTAGGAAGTGGCTTCAAAAACTAACTAGAACCACTGATAAAAATCCATCATCTGACTGACATAAACTTTGAGATACATAGAATCACCTTGAAAAATGACATCCCTTGACTGTACTTGAGGCCAAAGTTATTAACCTCTAAAGTTTCCCTTTTCACTCTGCATCTGCAAATAGTGATAAAAAAAGCAAAAACTGCATCTGGAATTAGCCTTGAAAAGTGCACGAATGGATTGGTAGGATGCTCGAATCAGAATGAGATATAGTACAACTTGTCAACAATACAGGACAACAAGAATTTTGACAATAGGATCATCCTATGAAAAGTTATTAGTAGGAAAAGAAGGCCTCTGACAAACTTGCAAAAAACATAATTGGGCAATTTGCACTTTTTGCAAACAGAAAGGGTCTGGCAAATTGACCAAATGAATATGTCTATTGCCTGACTTTCAGTCACCCATTTTTTTGACAATGTCAGAGTCAAGTCAGGTCTGTTTTGTTAGTATCTCAGTCTAGCTTTTCTCTAGGATAGGAGGTCTTTTCCAGGTATCCCTGCAATTGCTCCTTGTTTCAAGCCGGGTGGGTTGTGTTAAAATCTCTTCATTCTGGGTAGGTTGTAGATCCTAACCTGGCAAAGACTTGGTGCTCCAATTAATGATCTTTTTCAAGCAGGATGGTGGTGGAAATCATATGGATTCATCCGGAAACATCATGTGGCCATTCTCGGATTATGCACAGTCAGTTGTTTTTAAAGTGCTTCATGGAGTGCAATAAAAATAGTGTGCAAGATTCAATTCTTTGAATTCAAGGAAGTCAAAGATCGAATTGTATCTAGTCTCTTTTGAAAATGAAATAAATTGAATGGTGAAAATTCGGTCCATAATCTAGTCATCATTTGATCATCAGTCAACAAGAGTTCCCTATGATTGTAACAAAGATGCAGCGTTCCAAAGATTACAGTCTGGCATATATTATATAAATAATGATGATGAGAAAATTAAAATCTTAGCACATGACCACATTTTAAAATCCTATGATGCTGAAGAGCTTAATCACTGTATCATATTTTACAAAGCATACCAGACAGTCTGTCATATGTATTATATTCTTCTTGCCCTCGAGCACGTGTTTAATGAGTTTAATTTGTATAATGATGCAGATAGAAGATTGAGAAAGATTCGAAGAGATCAAGAAAATGATTGACAATGGTGAATATGCAATTGGGTAAGATTTTGTTGATTTTGGGCTTTTCCTTTTTCAGTGTAACAGAGCGGTCGCATGATCGTGTGAGGTAAAAAAAATACCATGCGATCATGCGACAATGAAGTCTACTGGGACTTAGATATGCCAATAGTGCAACCCGTGTACGCCAATAGTGGAGTCCACATGTACCAATGATGAAGCGGTCACATGATCGCAAGAATTAAACAAATACGATGCGATCATGTGACAATGAAAATTTATAAGTCCAAACCCAAAGTTTTGTGATAAAAGAAAAGCTGATTATTATTTAAGTGACCAAATTAACATGAGCCTTAAGTCAAAAAGGAACTTGCGCACATAAAATGACGGGTGGAAATACAGTGGGACAACTTCTCCATTGTGGAAAAAACATCTATATGGTGCAGTATGGTGAGACACTGCCACGTGGAAAGAGTGGTCACATGATTGCATAAAGTAAAAAAGAGCCATGCGATCATGCGACAACATGAGTCCACTGACAGGGGTGCATAGTTGGAGGCTTTTGATTGGTCGAGAATCACCATCCGATGAGAAACTTGTCAGGTGGGACCCAAGACTTAAGGAAAATAAAGAGATTACAAGTCGACGTAATCCAACGGAGCTTCTATTCTTACTTGAGAAGATGATCAAAAGATAGGAATTTCAATTGTCATAAATGAGTAAGTCGAAGGTGACTAAGAACCGAGGGGAATATTGATGATAGATCTCTCGACTGAGGTCATGGGTAGGAAAAGAATGAAGAATATAATCCTAACAATGTTGTATGCTATAGCTTGTAGTCCAGTAGATGCAACATGGGTTGCCACAGGTGGTGGTAGTGATAAAGCTATAAGATCATGCCAAATATTTCTGAGACATTTAAAGAAGGTTGAATGCAGTTGTAGATTGGATTGACTGTTGTTTGAAAGATAGTTTGACTCCAAGAAGCCCAATGGATTTGACTTGACAGATGCTATTAAAGAGAAGATGGACTCAAATTGAAGTGTCACAGTTATAATGTCTTTCCTTATTCCCATGTCAGTGATTGGCTTTTCAAATTCTATCATCAAGATGTTCTCTCTTTATGCCTTGTCTTTTTGAATTTTGGAAGTTGAATCATTTCCAGTAAGTATTGTATGTAAACTCTATAAATACTATGAAGGACATGAATGGAAGGGTTGGAAAAATTGCAATTGTAGCAAGAGTGATTCCAGTTACTTAGCTATTTTCATGTTTGTTGTACCAATAGTTTTCATTTGCATGTGAATAGACAGAACAATTGTATATGAAGCTGTAATTGCTTGCTGGATTCCATTTCATGTTTTTAATTGCAATGAAAGTAATTCCATTTACCTCTCATGTATGATTATTCTCCTATTCATCTTGTTATTTAGATGCATCCGAATAGAAAGTACAATTATATATAGAACTGTAATTCTTACTTGAATTCTATTTCATGTTAATAGTTGTAGCATACGCAATTCCATTTGCTGTCTATGTATGATTCTGCTTCTATTCTCATTAGTAGGATATGCATTCTTAGAGTAGGTAGGTTTAAGTTAGAAGATAGACTTCATGATAATTTGTGATCAACATTCCATTGGGGATTATAGGTTATCCACTTTATCCTTGCCTGAATTGTTTGTGCCTACAAACAATTTGGTTAAAACTCATAAGAAGAAAGTTGATGATCAATAAAAAGACACATTCATTGCATATCAAACACAATCAAGGAGCTATACCTGTCAATTTAGAGGGCAGTGATAGATAACTTACACTAACCCATTTTTTGGTGACATCCTTTTGTTCTCTCACCTTAGGTGTTAAGAAGAGTCAGAGATTGCAAATCTAACAGGAGGACAAACTGTTAACCAACAATGTCAAGAGCCACAATCTTACAGCATGGAAGTATTTTATGTCTACTATACACTAAAACAAACATACTAATGACCTGATCAATAGGGCATGAGTTATTCAAAGTCAAAATAGGGCTCTGGAAAAATGGTGAATAACCAAACAGTGCAAAACACGAAAGCTACAAATGGAATCAGCTTCAAATTCTAATAAGATGGATTCATCATGAGCTACAAAATGATAGGGGTAGAGTAAAACTTGTCTATAATGTAGGGAAATTATTGAAACCTTTCTACCAATCCACCAGGTACAAGTTATAACATGTCAAACAAGGTTCCTGACAAAACTAGGAAAAGGGCCAAGTGCAGAAACTAGAAAACACCTCCGGAAGGGGATGAATAAACGGGGTCAAAACTTATCATAGGGACCTGAACCCATAAACATAAGTAGTATGGAACATGTGGAACAAGACCCCATACTTTTATTTTCATGACACTCTCAGGGTGTGAAATATAAGCCGACAATGTACCCCTTCCTGGTGACCTTAACACAATAATTTTTTGATTTTGAGACCCTCTAGGAATGAAATGATGCAAACCCATTTCAACATGACATCTAAGGACTCCAAAAAAATTGATAGGATGAATGTAGAGCAATGAACACATAGACCTCAAGATATGACCCCAAATATGCCCCTACTAGCATGCAATACAAAGCCAAAAATGAGCACTTAATCAAGAATTTTACATGGTACCTCAAAACTGCATTTTGAGTATCAACACGTGGTATTACTCACCTTGTGCATTCAAATGTTAAAATTTTAGCTCAAGAAGCTCAAGTTTTAGGGTTGATTCCTCCTATCACTAGTGTTTAACCTCCTTATCCTTTACCTAGTATTGCTACCTATACTCCTTCTTTGGTGACTATGACGATTCCCTCTGTTCCTATGAGTGTTCCTCCTCTATCCCTTCCTACATCACAACCTCCATATCATAATGTTACTTTTACTTATTCCAATCCACTTCCAACAATAGCTCCTAGTCTTCCTCCAATTGTGTCTTCTATTCTTGCAGCTTCCTACACCTTACCTAGTGTGTCTAATGTTGCTACTCCTATTTCCTCTAATGATTCAACAATCATCAATTTGGCTCAAACTGTGTCATCCTTACAACAAAAACTTGCTTCCTTAACTCAAAACAAGTTTAGTATTCCTACATGTGACATGGGAAGTCCCTTGTCCTGAGACATTATTTGAAATCCTATTCCCCAGCAAGGTGAAATGCCTCATCTTGAGAATTATAATGGAAAAGGAAATCCTGTTCATCATATTAAAAAATTCCAAATCCTTTGTAGTGATTATGCTCATGACCATAGGATTTTAGAAAAACTATTTGCTAGAACCATCTGTGACAAGGCCTTATAATGGTATTGTTCCTTGCCTCCTTATTCTATTGATTCCTTTCCACAATTCACTAATGCCTTTATTCAACAATTTCAAAACAATATTGGCCCGCAAGTATCTTTGACTGATTTGATGCATTGTAAACAAAGTGCTAAAGAAAATTTAACTGAATTTATTGGTATATTTAAGCATTTGCATGCTAAGATTTCCTATCTTGTTCCTGATATTGATATTCAACATATGTTTATTTCAAATTTGCAAAAAGATATTAGAGATAAGATTCTTCTTACTGAATTTACCTCTTTTCAACAACTTTGTGCAGTGCTTCATCATTATCAATTACAAGTGAGTCAATTTGAGAGCACCACTCCAATGGCTCCTATTCCAATTGATAAAAGTGATGCTACTCCTAATCCAAATGAATTAAAAAAATTCAACAACTATGTCAAGATAAACAAACAAGCAAATGCAGTTGCTGATCAAGCTATTGTTGCATCTCACAATGCCACTTCTGCATCCACTACTTTTCAATTAAATCATACATTTACTCCTCTTTTTGAATCTTTACATGCTATTATGAATAGGTTGTTAGTTGCTAATATGATTACTTTACCTCCTATTTGACCTCTTTTTCCTATTATGATTGCCTCTAAATCTTTTGATCAAAATGCTTTTTATCAATATCATCGTCAAAATGGTCATGATACTAAGAAGTGTTATTCTTTAAAATATAAGGTTCAAGACTTAATTGAATCTAATCCCTTATCTATTAATAATCTTGATGGTAGTGGGAACAAATCTGTCTCTCCTCCTAATCAGAACCTTCAAATCTATATGAACCCTTTACTTATGCATGATACTAATACCATTGCTCAACCATCTGCTATGGAAATTGTGTATGATTCAAAGATCTATGATCTCAATCATGTTGTTAATCAAGTGGAGCATGTTGGTCAATCTGTATCTCCACCTCAACCTCAACCTCAACCTCAAACTTAGATTCAACCTCAAGTTTAGTCTTAACCTCGACGAAAACCTAAACCTAAAACTCAACCTAAACCCAAACAACAACCTAAGAATAAAAGACCTCGGGAACTTTTGATTACCTTTGATGACTCTGAGACTATTAAAGCTCCTGATGGTCCCCTTTACATTGCTACTAGGATTGCTTAGAAACCTACTCATGGTTGTCTTGTTGATCCTACATCCTTAGTCAATGTTATTATTGATGAAATTTTTTTAAAGAAAAGCTTACAATGTGACTTCTATGATACATCGGATGTGTGGATTCAAATTTGTAATGGTTTTCTTTATCCATCATTTGGTTCTATTACTTTATCAGTTGAACTTTGTGGAAATATTGTGAACACTACCTTTGTTGTTGTTCCTACTTTTGATCAATTTCAAGTTAAGCTAGGTTTGCCTTGGTTGAATGCCATGCATGTTGTTGCTTCAGCTATCCATAAGTGTCTTTACGTTCATTCATGATGATGAAATAAAGATGATTAATCATAGTTTATATCAACCTTCTAGGCCTAGAGATTTTTCTGCTCTTGATTTCTTTTGGCCTTCATTACCTAATTCATGTCCTCCTCGACTTGATAATCTTTTTCAATCATATCAAGCCTATAAACATCATAAGATTCTTGAATTAAGAATAAATCCTATGGATCTTAATCATGGTCTTTTTCCTACACCTTCTATACCTCCTTTAACTATGGCTTCTAGTTTTGTTAATCAAGTTCCTTCTATTGAACCTATCAAAAATCATGTGATTGTTGCACCTATGGTTAGTAATCCTATTGATCTTCCAAAAGAACCTGTGAAGGATCTTGTGATTTTTCCTCCTAGTTCTCAACCTATTTCAAATAAATCAAAATGTAATCGCTCTGCTAATGAATGTTGTAAAAACCATTGTGGTCATGCTAAAGCTCATAATTCTATTCTTCAAAGATCTCTACCTTCCTCGGATAACCCTATGCATGATGTGTTAGAAGAAGTTGTTACTAATAATTATGTTAACATGCATGATTATGATGATTCTATTCATATCTTAGATCCTATTTTGATTAATTTTGATGAAGAAGATACTCTTGATGATACTAATGATGTTAATGATGAATATGTGACTATTGACATTGACATTGATTTACCTAATATTCTTTCATCACAATTAACTCTTACACCTAGTGTCAAACATTGTGATTCTCAAAAGGATCCTTGTTTGGAACTGGCTATCATTCCTACTATGTTGGATATAGTCCCTCTTGTGAGTTACCCACCTTCCCTAAATGATATACAATGAGATGGGGATAGTAGGTGACATGCTTGATTAGCTTGTCCTTTGTGGTAGCTTTGTTGTATGTTTTCTTGCTGTATTGTGTTTCTCCCATAATGTGTTTTCTAAATGTTGTTAGATTCTTTTATATGATCCTTGTTACTCAGTTGGTGCAAGGTGATGAAGGAATAAAAAATGTTGTTCAAATTCTTCTATATGTATCTCTATTCTTCTATGCATTGTTCAATGTTATGTCGTAATTGTGCTATTGTTCGTAAATGTTTCCTTGTGTAATCTACTTGGATTCAAGATATGGTAGCACTAATTCTTTTTGGTCTCCATGTCATGGTCTGAAAAGATTCTCCTTCGTACATCTTATGTGATCTTTCTTCCTTTGTGATTGTAGTTCTACTTTCCTTGGGGAATGATGTCAATTCATTTGCAATAATATCATATATATATTATCTTATGATCATACTGACCCCATGGTAGGTAGATCCCTTCTGTGTTCTTTGTATGTTTCTATGATATTTCACTTGATTTGTCTTCATCTGGGGGCATCTCAATGTGGAAACGTAATCATTAGAGTTGTTTATGTTTCTGTTAAAGCCATTGCTCTTGTTAAAGTGTCAGCAATGAATTTAACATGGGGGCATATGCTCTGCTCACCTATTGCACACATGCACTTTTTGATATGCACATATTTTTCAAAATATCTTTTCTCCCTTTTCGGATTAATAACTAATCCTTAAAGAATGGATTTATATTTTAGGATCTCTTGATCCCTCTAGTTTCAAATATACATATATTTTGATCCCTTAAGGTCAGAGATGTCCTTAAGACTGGATCTCTTTATTGTTTTTTGGTTTTATTCTTATGGAATAGAATATTCCTAAGGATGAATCCTTGATGGGTTGACTAGTGAGTAGCCGCATTCACTAGGCGGTTCAATTCCATCTTTCCAGTTGTGCTATTTTCTTGTGTGGTTCACAATGGGATATAATTTCTCATTGGGTGATGTAATCACACCTTTCTCTCTCTAGAGATGTCTCTCTTATTTTGATCTAGGAGTCAACGAAGACTTGAGTTCCTGGGGGCTTAAGGTTTCCCTTTGTCCCTTGGATTACGATAAGATTATCTTTTCATTTTGATCTCCTTTACCAAGAGTTTGCATCAAGTCCATACTCTTGCTAAAGTGGGGGCTTAATGTATCATCTTAAAATGGAAGCAATTCCATGATAAGAGTGTTTAGCCCTCTGAGTAAGTGGTTTGGGGTCATGTTAAGTGCCTTGATTAGGTCTTTGCATATATTTGTCTTTCTCCCCGCTTTCCATTTCTTTTCTGCTTCATTCTAGGTGAAATTAGGGTTAGGATCTCAAGGATTCTCCTTAATTTCACTCTTCCATGGCTTTATTTTCTAGGTAGGACTTAGAAATAGGTCTTCCTAGCCTTCATCACAATCATCATAGGATTTTATGCCTATCCTTGGCATTCTTTCCCTTTCTGGTATCATTTTTAGGTCTCTGGGCATCCTCGAGACCTCCTGTCCTCATTCTGGCTAGATCTAGGCCCACAGGGTCAGAATCGAGGTTGATCCAGACTAGGTCAGGATGGAGCTCGATCCTGACCAGGTTAGTTACAAGTTGGATTTTTCCCCCCTATTCAAATTTCAAAATTCCTTGATTTTTGGGGATTGGGTTTTGGGGATATTTGTTTTCCCACCTCCGGGTTGGCCATTTCGGATTTTGGAATGGTAAATCCTTAAATTTCATTTAATCTAGGTATATTTTCTAAAGGTTAGGACTGAATTGGGATTTAATTCTCCAAGGTGGCCCCTCTAGAGGATTGTGCCCTAGTTCACTATAAAAGGAGGCCTTCCTCTCTCATTTTCTCCATCAAGTTTTGTGACATCTTATCTCAAGCAATTGCAATCTCTCAAGCTCTCAAGCTCTCAAGCATTCAAGGAAGTCTTCAATCATTCAAGTGTTCAAGCATTCATCCATCAAGGAGATCCATTGTTAGCCATTGAAGGATTCAATCTCTTTGGAGCCCCCTTGAAGATCCAACCTTCTACAATCATCCAAGCCTTCTCATATGCAAAGATAAAGTCAAGATTGGTGTTGAAGATCAAATTCCATTGATTGGAGACATCCTACATTCATTCTACATCCATTGAAGCACTCCTACTTGTGGATTTGAGGATTTGAATCCTCTATAAGGACTTCAACATAAGCGAGGTGATTTGTTTCAATTGCTTTGTTTATGCACACTACATTTCAATTCAATTTCAAGGTTAATTCCTAAATTGGGGTTTGACTAAGGCAAATCCCCTGTACAAACAAAACCCCCATTTTCTTGTAGGTACAGGTGCAGGATTTTGGATCTGATAGTGGATTTGGATACCCTTTTCAGTGAACTTCTGAGATCTGCGAACAAAGTCAGAATTGACCTTCGAATAAAGAATCTAGCCTTTGACCTTTTATGAGGGTCAAAGTTGACCTGAGCTCATCTTGGAAAAAGATTTCTAGGTTTTCTTCGTCTCAACATTTCCAGTCTAGAGCATGTTGCAAAATTGCCTGAAAGTACACACAGACATCAGAAATTGGCATTTTCTATATTTTCCCTAATTTGAGGTTAGTATTTGTGTTTCAATTATTTTAGATTTCAAGCATAACTCCTTTATAGGGAAATATAGGGTTTCTCTCTATCTTTGGTATTCTTCATAGATTGATTTGATTGTTCATTAGCCTTTTGGTTGATGAAATTGGATCTCTCATTTGGGAATTTGGATTTAGGAGTGGATCTCATATTTCCCCCACACACATCTACCCATTTTTACATTTGAATAGTGGTGATGCTAGTTTAACCCTATTCATCAATATTTCACAAGCTTTTACTTTTGCCCAATTATGGATATAACTAATTAACTTGGAGCTTGCATAACAAAGTAAACTAAGGAAACTAAATAACAAGCATAGAAATAAATTAAATGAACTCATAACACCATTTTTGTTCTCAAGGAAACCCTGGTCAAGGGAAAACCATAGTGGGGATGATACCCACAACTGATCCACTAATCAAAAGTATCCGGTTAAGGATGTTGACCCTGTCAGGAGTTTATTACACACATATAGTGTCTCTATCCTAGTTAAAGGATTGTAGGCCTTGTTATAAGCCTCAACCTTGTTAGGAGTTTCTATTACAAAATAGAATGATTGCAATATGAGTTCATTTCCCAAACATGCAATATACAATGATATCTTGAAATACAAAGGTAAAGTACATAACCTTTCATTGTTGTCAAATAGCTTTCCTATTCTGATTTAGCTTTGTAGGCTCTTCATTTTCATATATTGAGTTTACTTGCTTTTCTTCTTACAATATAAAACTTTGCATCATACTTTTCTCATTACAATTTCTATATGTATCATGTGTACATTTCACATTACATAATTCTTACATATATACAAGTTATTACAATTAATAACTTCCAGTCAGCTTACAATACATAAACTCTTCTCAAAATATAAAACCAATTCATGTTACCTTAGGGTTAACATATAGGATGTCATCCCTACATGGTTAAGTCATTATTTTGATAAAAAAAATAATCCCTTAACTTATTGTGATCATACTCTATCTTCTGCTTTGTTCAAGTGGGCTCAATATTGTCTCTGTAATTCTTTAATATCTTCTTCCATACATGCCGTATAGACTTGCACTTTCATATGTGGCTTTGATATGCATATAACTATCCATGTTCAAGTGTGCATGCACTAAACCTACTTCTATGAACATCGCTAATCAAACTATCTCCAATTAGACTGGTAAATATTGTTGTACTAGACAATTTTCTAGTGCACTCATACAAGACTGCTTCCTTCTATTATGTGATCACCATAGTGAGTATATGTTGCCATAATGACAAAAATATAATATCCTACTTAGCCACATTTCCAACATTTATTTGTACTTGTATGTATACCTCTGTTACTTCCAAGTATGGGGATTGACTTAATGATTATAAAACATGATTTCTTGTGCCTTGTTTCTCTTTTTCTCAAAGTTTTTCCTACTTCTACACATACATGTTGTATTTTCACACATTTGTGAGATCCTACTATGCATGTATTTATATAGCTACACATATACATGGTTTTTGAATGTATATACTTCAAAAATACTTCATAGTTATTCATTGTATTTATGTAAATATCTCTAAACTCTATGCAATCATAACTGCAAAGTTGTACATTTATCATAGTTTGAGGTTCCTTAGGGTTTATGTAAAATATGGTTAGTGATTTGGGTACCCAATATCACTATGAACATTTTTGCACCTTTACATTTATTATTTGGTCTGATATAACATGCTCTTAGATTGAAATTATTATTTTGTACCTTTCCAAGTAGGTTCCAAAATGAACTAGCCTTCCAATGTTGATGATCACAATCCAATGGACTAAAGGTGAGTTGTGAGGCTTGTGGATGGTCGTCCAAGTTCATGTCGTATATCTTGCAAGAACATGACCATTTCCTTGAGCCAATTTATAGTATGTCATGGAACCCTTGGGGATGATATTATATTCCTCTCATGATAGTGTGATGGTTATTGTATTTGATTACTTTTTGTTCAATGCATCTGGTGTATCTGATGATGTGTAATTCTTATGGTAATGCACTCATTTTAATGATGTTGTATATGGGTGCTCAAAAAAAAATGTGGATATTTTATCCTTTTCATTTGAGGGTTCCTTGGTGGGGTGATGCATATCCTTCCTTTCTACATTAAAACTTACTCTAGACTTCTTAAAAATGGATCAATACGATGGAATTATAAAGGGTTTTAAAACCCACTACTCAAGTTATCTTTGGGGACACACCTTCTAGAGTTTAAATCCAAATCATGGAAGATATAAGACCATAAAATAATACCTCTAATCTGAGATTATTCTATGCATTCTAAGACTCCAAATGACACATTCAAACCACAACAAATATGTTTATACAACTCCCATTAACCTTTATGTCTTTGAATGCCACTAGGTCTATTAGGCCTCTTTGACTATTTTTTAGGCAATAAATCCTCATAACTTAACCTCACACACAAAAAATGACCTTTTTGGATACCTTTTTATAGAGATTCAAAACATGTTTAAAACTTGGCACAAGTTTCTTTAGAACTTATTTGTAAAAAAGTAGACTAAGACTATTTTTATGCCATAATTAGGTCTATTTAACAAATAAAATACCCTATAAAAACCCCACACTTGACAAAAAATAGAATGGAAACCTCTATACTAACTCCAAAATACAAGATCCACAATATTTTAGAGCCCAAACATCTCAAATTAACCCCAACATTGATAAAAATATTAATAGATGTAAAAAAATAGTCATTTTTCCTCTTATAATTGACCTAGGGCATCAAATTTATCACAAAATATGTCACATAATTTTGTAATACTACCATTATCCTTTATAGGACTTTATTATCTCCCATTCCACCCATTTTTAGATTTTTCCCATTGTGGAATTGTGATTTACAAGCAGATCTTCTTCAAAACCCTTACCAACTTGCTTTTCTGGACACTTTTTACAAAAGTTGCTAGGTCTCCATCAATTCTCAATTTCCAATCACAAAATTAGTCTTTAAAGAAAGGTGAATCATATAAGTTTCCAATTTTGTAATCCATGCAACCAGGTTCTATAATATGTGGATGTGCCATGCAAAATGCAGAAAATTATTCTTTTCATTGATAAAAGTTATTACGAATTACGTCAACAACCTAATTTTAGAATTTATGAAGATTATTTATCATCATTTACAGTATTAAAAACCATTCCCAAATTCATTTTTGTATTAGTTAACTATTGGAAACAAATTTTTCTAAATGCCCCTTGTTAAGAAACTTTTCAACATTGAAAAGTGCTCAACAACTTTTACAACTTTTTAAATTCTTGCATCTTGTAAGAAAATACATGGACCAACACTTACTATCAACCTAAAAACTCCTTAATATGCATAAAGGAGAATAATTTTACCTTATTACAATATAAAGTGTTGGCCTCATTAGTAATTTTTGCCTTCACATGACAACATTGGCAATTTTTGACCAATTTTACAATTAGGACCAAGTATGACCTTTTATGACATGAAAATATTAAAAATCTTTTAAAATGGTCCTTAAGACCTTATTAATGAATTTGAATTATTAAAACATAAAATATTCATATTTTTCCTCATAAAGGCATGATGACTCATTTTGGTGCTCTTGCACCATACACTCGCCCTAAAGAGGAACTCATGTCCCATGAGTACCACCATGCTCCATACCACTTTTGGAATCCTTAAAAATCTGAAAAAAAAGGATGCAAACCTACATACAGAATCATATCATATGGGATAGAATTAAACACCATTTCCATTTTAGGTTCACAACCATAGTTGTCCTTGGGTACTTGTACTCGCTTCATCTTCATGTTACTTTCAATCCTCCTTCGTTAGATCAGACCTGATATACCTACAACCTAAGTTTGTTTACTATTTTTTCTTCCACAATTGGACACAACTTCTCCAACTAGTATACCATCAATCAACCCTTCTTTCTTAGTGTCCATGCCTTCACACTGGTTGATTTCTCTCTTGCCAAAAATGACTATCTGAGTTTTACCTTTCTCTTTCTCATTATCCTACAAATAAGTTATTCTAAATGACTTTTTATCCTTCTTGATAAGGTAGGTATTATTTCTACCATCATATATTTACTCCCTATCAAATTTCCATGATATATGCAGTAGAAAATGACAACATTCAATGGGTATCACATCAAACAAGACCCTATCATTATATTCACCAATCTAAAAATAACCATATGCTTATTCATGTACCAATACAGACTCACTATCATTGAACTAAGAGGTTCTATATGGGGCTTCCTAATTTATTCTCTCTAGATTTAACCTATCTACCATCTCTTTAGACACCATGTTGTCTTGTGAGCTTGAATTAATGATAATTTTACATACTTTACCTTTAAACTTGTAGATAGTTTTGAATAGGCTCCTCCTTTGACTCATTTCCTTCTCCTTAGGTGGATGTAAAAAATTTATTCTTAGCATCAATGTTTCTCCTACTTTTGTGTCACACTTAAAACTATAAGAGTCCACACTCACTTATTCTTCTACTCCTTGTGCTACTTGAAACCTTCTATCATTCCTCCTTTCACCACAACCTAATGTAGACCCTTTCTTATCTGAACACTTGAATGTTGGGTTTCCATACTCACTACAATGATAACACCTCCCTGAGAATGCATTTGATCCTCTTCCTCCACCAAATCTTCCCTTTTTCCTCTACCTCTGAAATCAACATCATGTCCTTGCTCCTTTCTTGCATCATCTCTTTTTTCATTTATTTTTCTTGTAGAAAAGAAACCTCTTCCCCTCATACCATTAAACCTACCTCTAGTATACTTCTCTTCCCTTATTTTCACTTTTCCTCCACCATAATAGATAGATGGTAATATTCTTAAATAGTATCTAGGTTAGCAAAAACCAATTCATCTTGTATATTGATCATAAGTCCACGAAGGTACCTAGAAAATTTATAAACCTCACCTTCTTCACTTATTATTTACTTATAAAAATCATCAGTATGTGTCTTGATGTTTTAAATCCTCTTTCCTTAATCCTTGAAATCTTTTATACAATTGAACTTCATAATCCTTAGGAAGAAATTTACCTTTTATTTTTTCCACCATCTTGTGCCAAGATATTTTTGATTTTCCCTTCTTTCTCCTCACAACTTGTTCATGGTCCCACCATAGAAGTACATGCCCCTTTAGTTTGGTCTTTTTCACCTTGACCTTTTTACCATTAGGTACATCTTTTCTTTAAAAGTAAGCATCCATGGCTGTAATACAATCTAGGAATTCCTCATCATTTAGACTCCCAAAAAACATAGGTAGATCAACCCTTACCTTGTATTGGTCACCTTTAACTATCTTGAGAAGTCTTATTTCCCTTTGTTCTTCAGGATCTAACTCTTGATCTTCTACCTCATGAAATTCTTCTTCTTGATCCTCAATACTTACATCTCCTATATGCAAATTCCTTCTCTATTTTGTTTCCAAGGATTCAAGCCTTTCCAACATAAAATTATATGACTCCTACAACCTATAATTCTTCTCTTTCAACTCTTGCAACTCTCTAGTGATACCGACACCCTTAGGAGGCATTAGGGCCCCTTAACTTTTGATCATGCTTTTTCCATGTTTGACCAACTTAACCTACATTAGATATAATCACTAGCTTTGATACCACTTGATCTAGAGCCTTCCTTCTTGCATTAAAACTTAATCTAAACCTCTTGAAAATGGATCAATACCATGGACTTATAAAGGGTTTTGAAACCCACTCTTTTGAGATCAATAAATACTTAGAGGGGGTGGGTGAATCAGTATTGCAACACTTCTATTATTTTTATACCAACTCAAACTTGACCATGCAATAACTGAAATAAGAAGAACACATATATAAACTAAATAAATTATAACACCATGATTTTTTCTCGAGGAAACCTTGGTCAAGGGAAAACCATGGTAGGGATGGTACCCAAAAATGATTCACTAAAAGTATTGGATCCCTGCTAGGAGAAATTTCCCTATTAGGACTAGAATATTACATTAGTGAAAGTCCTTTTTAGAGGAAAAACCCTATTAGGAGTCTATAACCCTATTAGGGTTGAATATGAAATGGAGCTCAAATACCACTCTTACAAAAGGACTCTTTGTCCATTATTACACATGTATCATGTAGAAAAAAAATGAACTAAAAAAGAATCTTCTATACCAAAGTAGTTCCAATAATATCTCAAATATTCCTCTACATTATTCAAACATCCCAGTCCATGCAGACACACTTCACAACTTTTCATCTCAAGGCATATATACTCGATATCATAGTCTTTCCACTTAGCTCACAAATACATCACAAAAAGTGTCGAGTACATATTCAAATAGAAAGTATATATACAACACTCATACATTCACAAAGATAGGGTAGAACCTTCACAAAATCCAATGTAGTACATTTGGATCCCACATGTGACTCCCTTAATCATCACGACCACTCATTTATCTTGTTTCACTATTGTACAATCTTTGCATACCCAGATCATGCTGTAAATTTCTCCAGTAAACTCCAAAATACATAGGAACTTAGCTAGAGGTCTATTAAATCCCATAATACATTCATCTAAGTGTTCATGAGTTAATTATTCATATACTATGCTTGCCAATAAAAATTGCACTAGTGTACCTTGTCAACTACTTTATGGAATTAGTCATTTTCCCAGTGCGAACATCCAAAACTAAACTATACTCCAAGTGATCATGCCAATTAGTAGTGTTTCCATAAATTTAAACATCTATACCATACTCATTTTCCCACTTGCTAAAAATCTCCCCCTTTGGCATTGATGGCAACACTTTATTAAAAAATGACTAAGTCTTTAATGCCAAACTACTAATTATACATCAGTATACATTTTTCACCCTTATTACTCCCTGTTTGACATCAATGGAAAAGGTATACACACAAATACATCTATACACAATTTTAAAAAGTAGAGATTCTCACAAAAAATTCACACCATATGAAGTATATCTTGGAAATAATTTTCCAAGATCTTTATAGCTGTTGCCCATGTCTTCTCCATTGTCTGACCAACATGAATGAGACTATTCAACACAAAGGATGAGATCTAAGCATCCTTTAATACTTTAGGTAAAGCTCCATCAATGGACTTCTTTGCGGTCTCCATATATTTGAGATGCTTCTATAAAATTGACAGTTTAGGACTAATCATACTCCTCAATGTAAAAAATATTCCCAGCACTCTTGACTTCTCTCTTTCCAACACACTAATTTTATTCAATGAGTTAGATACTTCCTTGTCCATCTTTGTAATATAATGTGAGGAGAACCCATATTTATTCCTAAAATCATCTAATGTCTTTTCATCATTTTGGATTATATCCATCACATTATTTACATGCTTGTAATGGTTTATGCAGTAGCTTTATATCTTCTTCCCATGCATAATGCATGACCTAATACCAAAGCTAGTGGTGTCCAGTATGTTGACATCTCACTTTATTGATTTATATAGCTCATATAATTTCTTCTCCAAGTATTCTCTCTCTACTTTCATGGATTCAACCTTCTCCAATGAAGTAAAATGAACATCAAAGTCATCAATGATTTTGTTCATATTATCCACTGTGTCATTTCCTTGAAAAGTGAAAAGTACGGGTAGAATATTGTTAATTTTATCTATTTTCATATCCAATAAATTTAACTTCTTCTTTTTCCTCTATTATGACCTCTTCTTTTCCTTAGAAAAGGCTATGAATGATGACTTCATCAATTCATATTTATCAATTCCATCAACATTAGTGTTAAGAGATTTATTATCACTTTCCAACAAAAGGGTTGAAGAGACGGGAATAGATATATTGATTTCTTTCTCAGCTTCACTTTCCTTCTTTACCTCTTCCTTACTTCCCTTTGTGCCTTGATCTATTTCCTCAATAGGTTCTTATATTTCTCCACTAGTCACTATGCCAAGATCTATATTGAGTGTACTCTATTTGTTACTATAATCTACCTCAATATAAGTGTCCATATTCCCTTAAAAAGGGTCACCAATATCCTGAAAGGTGTCCAAAGACATAGGCACACGAAAAAAAAAAAATTATAGTTGCCTAAAAGTACTATAGAACTGATTATTATCATCTTCATCCTTAGATGAGTCAATGTGTACTTATGGAATTTTGGAAGACTCTCATATTAGAATAGTTGTGGGCTTATTATCCCTGGGTATTAGGAGGTGAAGGCTTTTTTGACTCAGCTTCCATCAATACCTTATCAATGTCCTTGTGAGTTTCTTCTATCACTTCATCATACTTTCTCTCCATAATATTTATCTATCGTGTTTTTACTCTTAGCAATGGCTTGATAGATTTCATTATTCTGTCATTCTCATCAAATGATACAATAGGTAGCATATCTTCTATAGCTTTTATTCTTATTTGTTCATCTTCTTCAAGTGCTAATTGGTTCTTTAATTCTAGTTTCTCATACAATTCCTTGGGAGTGCTACCATCAATTTCAAGTAGATCCTTTTTAAACATTAAAATGTGATTGATGACAATATCTTTAATCAGAACTTTGTCATTTACATTTTACCTTTCATAGTATTTAGGTAATTGGTTTATATTTCCTTAATCAACTATCCTTTTTTCCAACATATTTATATCTAGTTTCCACAGTTTCCTCTCAATTGGTTTGTCTTGATTTTCTCCTCTGTTTTCTTCCTTAGTCTTCTTTTCTTCCTTCTTTTCTTCTTCTTTATTCTCTACACCAATCCTTTTCCTTTTAGGAGGTGATTTTTTTTTAGAGGACCTCTCCTTCTCACATGAATCTCTATTGTGTTCACTATTTCTATTATGCATGTTCTCTACAATGACCTCTTAGGTGGTGTAGGGGTGGTATCAGGTACTACAACCATTGTAGGAGGTGAATCAACAATTATTACAACTTCAGGAGGTGGAAGGGTTGTAGGAGCCATTCTTGCCAACCCAAAATATCCTTCTTCTATCTTATTTCTTACGTCTTTTATCTCTTATTATCTTATTCATGCCTTTTCTGCAAGGTTGTCAACTATTTTCTCAACCTTTCTCTTTCTTACTACCCTTGATTGTTCATCTCTGATCTTAGAATATTTTTCTTTAGAAGTGCCGCATCTTTCTTCAATAGGGTCCATATTAGAGGAAAGAATATGTTCTACTTGAATAGTAAGAACCTCTGGAATGACCTCATAACCCATGGGGTAACACCACTTCTCTCTAGATTCCACTGCCTCAAAATATATAGAATCAGTTTCAACCATGAGACATATTGTATCTTTATACTTTTCTACCATTTCCTTAGGAATCCTCTTTCTTTCCTTCATTTATCTTTTGAAAACCTTAAAAATAACAAATATTTCTCCATCTACCCATTTTTTTAATCCTACATTCTATAATACTTTCTAATTTGTGCAGCTGTGGGATCATTGTCTTTCCACACCCTAGGGTGCATTCTAGGAAAATTATGAACTATGTGAATGCAGATATGTATCAAAAAAGATCTTAATACTTCATACAAAGATATGTATCCAGGAATTGCAGTCTTAAGACTTCATACAAGTTGTATTTCACATTTTCCTTCGCCATCTTGTATGCCATCATTATAATGCCGGTGGAAAAATAATTAGGTCAGCTACTATAATGAAGTTTTTATTGTAGAATCATTGAAATCAACCTTACATCTTGCTAAAAGGTCTAAAAAATAGTCATTTTCCTCTTATCTTGGGGCATTTAGAATGTGTCAGGGTTTCAACTTGTTTTGTTTTGTTCTTCTCTGCAACAACGATAATGCCAGTATTGTCTAATATAGTCACATCATGCATCAAATCATTTGAAATCTTAGCAAGCTACTATCCTATCCATAGAAATTGATCAGAAACTCTACTAAGAACAATCTTAATCCATTCTTCCTCATCAAATTCATAGAGCTTTTCCATTCTCATGATGTTAAGATTTTTTAAATGAGTGAACTCATTATTCCAAGTTCCATCATCCTTAATCATATATTTCTTTTCATTAATTACTTATAAGTCTCATATTATTTCATACTTGCAGTGAATGTATGCCCTAATGTCTTCAACATGAATCACACTATATGGAATTTGTGAAAATGCACCTTCAGGATCATCCTTCCTGGAATTGTAAGGGTGTTTCTTGAATTTTTACCTTGGCCTCTCACTAACATAAAAAATCATTGGTGTATCCAAAGTAAACAAAGCTTTTCATAATATCAAAATCCCATTTACTCAATGAAATGAGATATGCGCACTCAACAATCACATAAATTTTTTAGCTCCTTTTCTTTCTCTTCTGATCTTCCTTAGTTATGATCAAATAGTGATCAAAATGTTTGAGAATAATGAACTTATACTTCATAATGTTTGAAATTCACACATTTCCCAATGAGTTAGTAAGTTTTCTATGATCTAGTCATCCATCTTTCTAGCAATCATCCAATATAATGCATATATCCATGCAATCTTGAATAGAGACTCTAACCTTATTATATTATCTTTCCATAGGCTTGCATCATCTTATTCTATAATTAAGGGGTTGGATAGATTATTGTTGTTTTTCTCCAAAGCTCCCCCTAAGGCCATGCTTGGCCATTTAGGTCAAAATAGGGACATTAGCATCATACGAAGATGCAATAGCACCTATTGACCCTCCCTAACCATTCAACTCACTTTGGTTCTTTTATTTCCATGTGTTTTTATTATCTTTGCTTCCTTCTTTTCTAAAAATTCCATCAACCTCAACCTTATACTATGCTAAGCTCTCACCAGTATCACCAATGTTCTTCTTTATTACAGTAGGTGATCTTCTATTTCCAACTAGTCAATTATATCTATAGTACTTGGCTATATATCCTTCATTGTTTCACTTGAAACTAATAATAGGTGTTCTTACAAGCTATAACGTACTTTGATTATTCTAAAACTTATAGTTCCTTGTAGTGTGCCCAAAATTGTTGCATTTGTGACAAATGATCTTATTGGATGCAGTGAGATGTCTAAAATAATCTTGACTCTTCCATATTTTATCTAGTTTTTACACTCATTTCTTCTATGACCATATGCCCAACAATTAAAGAAATAACCAAAAAAAGGTTTGGAAATATTCTTATGTTTACAATCCTTCTTCATGTGACCAAATTTGTTGCATCTAAAGCATCTCCCTTTGAAAGGTTTGATCTACTCCCTAGTTTCCTCATTTTGATTGGGTGTCTCATTGGTCCTACCTTCAGATTTATTTTCCTGAGATTTGGAACATTCAGCTTCATTGAAGCCAACTCCTATCTTATTACCTTTAGGTTTTTGTCTCTCTAGTTGTTGATGCAGTGACTTCTGATAGTCATAACTTTTGACACGGTCATGCATTTTGGCTAAAATTTTATGGGTAGATTCCTCAAGAGATGCCATTTGGATTGTTGCTGGAGCTCATCTTGATAGGGAGATAATTTGACACCTTTTAAGGAGCCAAAAAGTTTGTTTGGGCCTCTAAAATTGGCTTTTAGTATTTTTTTTTTAGTTTTTAGAAAGCCATGTTTTTTAATAACTTTGAAATCATGTTTCTAATTTCAAAGATTAGTTGGCAATTCTTCTTATCTTAGTTTAGGGCATCTTTAGGGGAAAAATTATTTTTTTAGGAGTTCTTTTAAATACTATAAACAATGGCAAAAAATGGATTTTGTGAGAATTTGCCAAAATGGTAATTTTGAATTTGGTTAAATTAGTGTTTTCATATTATTGTAAGATAGAGAGGATTGTTGGATGAATAATGAAGAGTTGTGAATCCTGAAATCATCTTTGTTTTTATGTACTCTCTATGTTATTGGTTTATGGTTAAATTTGGGTTACATCATCTGTTCATCAATCTTGTTACTGCTCGCATGAAGTTTTTCAATATGATTCCTTGCCTCCACAAGATCTTCTTTAATGATGATATTGTATTTCTCCACTTCTTCATAATTGGTTGTGACATCATTGATATCTAGCTACATTCTTACCATCTATACATTTTCTCTCTTCAAAGCTTCTTCAAGTTTGTTCTTTTCTTCTTTCTCTTGTTGAATTTCTTTAGTCATTTGTAAAGTGATGATCTCACATTCATTCTTTATTACATAATTTTCCTACTTGATTTTTGCAATCAGATCAGATGAAGCATTCTTAGGTTCTCTCATAAGTTCTTTCCTTTTGTTTCTTGAAAAGTCAATCTGTTCTTTGAGCCTCTTGATATAGTTTTCAACTTTCTTTATCTTGTATTTTAATTCAGCATTTTCAGCATTAGCCTTATTTGGGTCTTCTAGTGTTGCCTCAAAGTTTTCTTCCAAACTGATTGAATCAATCTAGATACCCCTTAAGATGTTAGGATTTATCTTCAAGGGCCTTGTGCTTTGATATTAATTTTTGAGATTAATAAATACTAAGGGGGGGGGGGGGGTGAATCAATATTGTGACACTTTTATTCTTTTCAAACAAATTCATACTTGATCATGCAATAAATGAAATAAGAAGAACACATGTACATAAAGTAAATAACTCATTACACCATGATTTTTTCTTAATGAGACCCTGGTCAAGGGAAAAATCTAGTGGGGATGGTTTTATCTCTATTTGAGCATTAAGTGTTGTCATTAGTATCAACTAAGATTAGTCAGTAAAAGATGAAATAAGAAGCTATAGAAACTAGTCGGTTGAACTTACAAAGCCCTGATATCAAGAAATCACAAGGCAGAATCAAAATTTAAATGGATATAGGTTTAATTAAGTATGTTTACTGAGCATCAGAGTATACCGACCACCGAGTTAGTGAACACCAAGCATTATACACATCGAGCATCAAGTTATTCATCGAACAACGAATGCAGTATTTACCCAGTTGCTTAGGAAATGACAGAGTAATTAGTAATGACATATATCTCTATGAAAATGGTTTACACAGATCTATAAAAATTTTACCAAGATCGAGGCATATTTATTTTGGATGTAATCATTAATTATTGTGATGATTCCTATGTAATAGTTAGATCTAGGTTATTTTTTTACACCGCAAATCTTAGGTTTTAAAAAATGTTGTAAACCTAATTAGGTCAAACCAATTTTCTATATAATTTTAATTGACTTCATTTTGACATAAGCAAGGAGAAGGACATGACCAAGAGTTCATTCAGAAGTAGCCGCCTACATGACATCAGAATTTAGATAAGGGTTTACATGACAGAGCAGTTATCAGAGTTAGTATTTAGTTTATTCAAAAACATAGAAGGCTACCGAGCAAAATAGAGGACAATATAGCACACATTAAGGTGAAATTGAATTGGTATTTCATTGATCTGATTCAGACGAGTTGAAGTTTTCAATTACAAATATTTTCTATTATCTTTTAACCATCATAGCAGGATTGAAACTCTCTTAACAGGGTAGACTTAACAGTCTATTATAAATATCTTAACTGAGTGCACACTTATTTGGTGTTGTTGAAATCCTTTTACCAGGTAGATCTTATCGATCTTAAGTTACTCCTAAAAGGGTAAGATTACCAGAAGTGATCACACTTGTAGCCTTAATCGACATACTTTATTTACCGCAATAGTGAAGAATTTGTGGGTGTCATCCACACCGCAATTTTTACCTTCTACCAAGGGTTTCTGCATAACTAAAATACTTGTGTCATGTGTTATATTTCATGAATGATTTATTGTTTGTTTTCATGCACTTTACATTTACAAGTTATTTGAATGTATGTTGTAAATAATGGAATCAGTTGGTTAGATAGACACTACTATTGTAGATTGTTGATTCAGTAAAAAATTTTGAGGGTACTGATTCACTCCTCCCCTCTCACTACTTTATCTTTCCTATTCCAACAATCGGTATCAAATCTAGATCTCTTATTTGGAAGTTTAATCACTGAAGAGGAAAGATCTCAGGCTGGAAAGATACAAGTTGGACAAGACTATTGAGAATCAAAAGATTCAGATACAAATCTTCATTGAACAATACAAGAAAGAAAAGGATGAATTGAAGAAGTTATTGGCTCAAAGAAAAGATATGGCTATTAAAAAATGTGAGACTGATGATCATGAAGAAGACATTGATTATCCATTTGAGATTTTTGGATCTAGTTTATGCAGTATATCTGAAATATCTGAAGGAGAAATTTTTGATTTATCTGAGAAAAATATTCATCTAACTGAACAAGTTAAAATCCCACAGATTGGTCAAGAAGCACAAATGGTAAGAATGATTGATGTCATGAATAATCACAGACAAGCTGAACAAGAGAGAAATTTAGCCATTGAAGACAAAAGGGAAATTATTGAGAAACTACAAGAAAAGGAATCTGAGATACTGAGACTTACCGAGCATCACTTTGAGATATACAATCAGATGGTTGTTGTAAGTCAGGAAATCAACCGAGTGAATAGTGAGCTAACAGGGAAACTTGAAGACATTGGTGAACTCAGAGAAGAAATTGAAAGATTGAATAATGAAGTGAAGATGCAACATCAACATAATGAAATGATGAAGAAAATTGAAGACAGTTCCAAGAAAATTGATGAATTTATGATCAGTCAAAGAGGACTTGGAAGTACTACTGGATTAGGCTATACTGAGCAAGGATAATCATCTAAGAAAGTTGAACATGTGAACACCTATAAGAGTAAAAAACCTAAGAAACTATCATGCTATCACTATGGTAAACCGAACCACACATCAAATGTTTGTAGGAGTAAAGAAAAAGGTAATCCTAAGACTACTCCTAAGTTTAATGGTCATTTTTATAATAGAAACAATTATGGACATCAAGCACATGAGTTCAGATATAAGTTGAACAGGTTTCTTGACAAACCCTACATGGAGAATCACTATCGCACTTGCAACATGCATGGACATACCTCACAAGAATGTAAAACAAAGATGAAGCAAGTCTAGACAATGAAAGGACAAAACAAGACCTATCAATTGAGAAGACAAGGTAATGCTTATACTTGGGATTATAACACATGGGTTAGTTGTACATCATGTACAAGATATATACATATTGCATCTAACTGCATGAGGAAGAATTGGAGAGGTGGATCCCATTGCTGGAGAAGTATTGGTATGACATGTTTACACTATCACAAAGTCAGTCACTTAAGTAAAGATTGTAGAGACTGAGCACCAAAAACATAAATCTATGAGAATGGTAATACAATTGAATATATCACGAGGACAAGAAATACTATGTGGAGAAAAGCATCAGGTGATAATGCTGAGTCAAGCAATGTAGTCAGTGACACCTCGTCCATTGGATTGGGTGACATCGCCACCTCCACCTAAGCTAAATAGGTATGTATGGAACTGATAATTCAAATTAGATATATACATAAAATAGTTCCTTATATCAAGTGTTTACATACCAAATATTCATGAATTAAGATGAATTATGGTTTTACATGTTTTGAGCTTTAAGAGTTTACAGTCGGTATATGCTAGACTGAGTGAAAAGTTACTAGTTAGCAAGTTTGAGCAAGGTTAACCAAGCATCAGTATTAATTGAGTGGAATTTCACGTGTTAACCAAGCTTATGTTATTTCATGGTATATACTAAGAGTGACAATTTTCACCAAGTTGTGTTAGGTCGAGAATTTATTGCAAAAAGATTTGAGCGTGAATTTGAAAATGCTATAAATACATGGTGGAGTTAGCTTATTTTTCACACAGTGATCACAAAGAGCTAAGAGTCTACAAAGAAAATTTGAGTAAAATATTTTCAGAGCATTTGAGAAAATATTTGAAGGATTCTGAGTGTTTTCATCATTTTTATGAGTAAGTGTTATCCTCACTGAGCTATTTATTTGTTATTTCCCGAAACCCTAAAATAGAGAACATGGCATCTGCATCTAAGGTTAACCAATCCAAGAATTTAGATGAGGAGGAAGTAATATTAATAATTTCTTCTACATGTAATGACCTGAAGTACAAACTTCACCCTGAAGTTTCTTCATAGATTGACAAAATCAAAGCTTTTTTGAGCATACCACCTAGGGTTTTTCTAATTGAAGACATACACTCCTATATTCATTGCAAAATCAAAGAGATTGGTGATTTTGAGCTCATTTCTACATATCAAGAGCTAAGTGTTAATAGAAACTTGAAGGATGATCATGATCATTTAAGAGTCAAGGGTTTGAATAATGCCCTACATTTTCTGAAGGTTTTTAGGAATGAATGGATAAGAATTGTTTTGAGTTGTTACCATGATGGGAAACTTTGGCTAGATGAGCCTATGAAAATAAAAAAACATACTATACATGTGGTAATAGGCTACCCTACCACTGACAAAGTCAAAGCACCGAGGAGTGCACCTAGAACGGAGCTAGACAAAGCACCTAGAGCAGAATGGGATGACATAGGATTGAAAGTGAACACAATCACAGATCTTGAGACAAGGTTTGGTGCATATGTCATTGGGTATAAAACATTTTAATCAAGTAGACCCAACAATGTACCATGTGGAGCAGTTGACATTGCATACAAAATGGTAAAAAAAGGATTTTAGTTGGATCTTGCCAAGTTGTTGTTGAGATAAATTGAAGAGAATATGAAGACTATTCGGTTGGAAAAATCCAACACATGTAAGTTTGGATCTCTATTGCTTTTCATATTATTTTATGTGCAATTTTTTTTCCCTTCAGTCGGTAATGTTGACTGGACCATCGACAAGCCTATGACACTTCAAATTACTGATTTGATAAAGAGTTTGGGTGATAATTTTGTGAGCATGGCAGATATTTACTTTGAGAAATTCAAGGATAGGATGAACACAAGGAGTAGAATACTGAGACAACTGGTAGAAAAAGATGAACATGACATCTGTTTCCTAGTGGATATAGATTACACACTGATTAAGGTAGTAGAATAGAGAATGAAGTGGTTAGCCCCAATGGGATATGAAATTGATATTGACGAAGCCTCTATGTCAATCGAGGCTTTACTGGAAGAGCCTAAGGATCCAAAAGATACTAGGTTTGGAACCCATCAGGAAGGTAAATAAATAATTAAAATGGATCCAATCATTGGGAAGGAAACCAAGAAATCTAGAAAAATGATAAATAAATTGAAGAAAAAGTTTGGAGATGATGATGCAGAAGCGTACGAGGAAACTTTGGTTGAAGTAGCAACTAAAGGTCAGTTACTTCATACTGGAAAAGCACATGATGATGAGGCAATCGAGTCTCACAAAGATACAAAACCTACACTGGTTAAGCCCATTCCAAAAAGGAAGTAGGGAGAAGTGAAAACTAGGGAACAAACAAGGTCAACCACTACAACTTCACCACCACTAAAGAGAGGAGTTGTAAAAATATCAAGGCCTACACTGACCAAGACTTATCAGAAGAAGAAAGGTACTAAAGTTACCTTTGAGGCACCAAAGAAAAGAAGAAAGCTGATAAGAGGAAGAGATGATATAGATGATGATGAAGAAGGTAACACAGATCAATTTAAAGTTGTTGTGAATAAGGATCATTTAATTGATGAGGTTGCCAAGGATATAATAGAAACTAGAGGTCTTAGTGACCCAAATATAAATCAGTTTGAACATTTGTCAACTGAGGATCAAAACAAAATAGAAGAAGCAGTAATATAGATGATGATCAAATTCAAGAAGGTACCAATAGTGTTTTCAAAGTATGTACCAAAAATTCTACACGATAGAATATCAACTAGATGGATGTATGCATCAAACACTAAAAAGAGAATGAGGGAATAGTCCCTAGTAATGGCAATGCCAACATTAACAATCCCCAAAATTGAGGAATTAATGAAGACATATTCCAAAATATTTCTAGTAAAAAGTCAAAAACTACAAATACTTGATGAAAATCTGGCAGATATTGATGAGAATAGTCAGTTGTTGTGGACTTCTATTCTACAAGCCTGAGTTGAGATAGATAAGATGGCTTTGGCCATAATCCTCGAGAGGAAGACAAAAATGAAAGGTAAAGGCATCCATTCAAATGATGTAGATCTGGCACCTAAGAAACTCATTGAGTTATTAGACACCGAGGCACCTGATACTAATGTTGCCACTGATTACCAAGAAATATACTAGGATGCACCTGAGAAGGTGATTATACATGGAATCAATGATGGTTCAAATGATGTACTCATAGAGGAGATCACTAATGGTGATCCTAACAAAATTAAGAATGATGAGGATATTTTAGTTGTTGGAGCTCAACAAGAAGAACAAGCCCCCACCAAGCCAGGAGTAAGTATTGTACTAGGTTCCCTTCCTATATTATTTCAAGTAGTTGACATAATAACTCAAAATGAACCTGAAGGCTCAATCCTCGAGCAACACAAGGATACAATAGGGGAACAAGGAACAAGCACTCAAGGTATCGAGGAGAAAAATGAGCCTAAGGAGAAAGAGGTTGACACACAGGTGCAGGAAGATCCTAAGCTTTAAGAGACCACCAAAACCAACACTACATGAGAGGCTCCAACCCAATTGACCGAGACTCAGATCATTCAGGAGAAAAAGGATGAAGAAACAGTGTTAACCGAGCTAGAAAAGAAAAATGTAGAGGTAAAATCTCTCATTCCATTTGTTAAGTTATCTCTACAAGAGTCTAAGAAGAAGAAGAAAAAATAAGAAACATGGAAAAGGGTCGGTCACCTTGGATGAAGTAATTGAGATTCCTAACTGTGACCCAAGAACTTTGGACCCCAAGGAATTGAGAAAGTATGGAGAGTTGTGCATGCGGAAGGCCGCATAAGAAAAATTGAAGAAGGAATGTAAGAGTAAGAAGATCTTAGAGGATGTAAGAGACATTCTACAACAGGTTATTCCCGATGTCCAAATAAATGAAGATATACCCATTTTGGACCAACTTGCAACTCTTACACAACATATCAATGCCCCATACATAGATGCTGAGAAAAGGATAGAGGAAAGGGTAGAAGCAAAAATAAAACTCAAACTAGCAGAAAAGATCATCCAAGAAGTGGAAATCAATAAGGTAAAGATTTCTAAGGTTATAACCAAGCTACAATCAATAAATTAGAAAATAATTCAAATTTTGTTTAAATTATGCACTATGGAAACATTCACTACCGAGGTCAGTGAGAAAATCAAGAAGTTAGATGCAGACATCTTAGCCAGTGCAAACACTTCTCTAATTGAGCCAAATGATTTTCATAAGCATATCCTTAAAGTACAAGAATTGAGGTGGTTGAGAGAAGATATAAGGAAGTAGGAAGAAAACATAAGTGACCAAGTCACCAAGCTACAAGCTGAGTTGCTTCCTTACCTAAAGATCATTGAGAGACACATTGTGAAGGCACAAGCCTTGGTAGCTACACCAGAGATATTAGTTTTGGAGAACATATTCGATATGCATGCACAAGTTAGTCTTGAGAACATTTCTCTCACCAGCTTGAAAGAGGAATGGGAAAACCTCTTGGCTTCACTAAAGAAAACCCACCAACATATATTTGATGTAAGATATAAAACTATTTATAAAGATGTATATATATATTTTTATTTATGTGTGTCAAAAATGTTGTGGACATATATTACCTCCTAATCTAAGACAAATAGATCCCAATTGATTAATCGAAAAGAGATGATCAATGTGAAAAGGAATCAACTGGTTATGGATAAAGAGGGAAAGGGGTTCTAATTTCTTAATTATAAAGTAAAGCAATAAACCAAAAATATTAGGATAAAATGAAACACTTATCTTGTAAGGTAGCATATCTGGAAATTGTTGTTTTCTGGTGTCTGTATTGAGTTTTTGGAAATTTTGCAACCGGATCTAGAACATAAACACTAAGATAGAGAAAACCCAAAAATATTTTTCTTTTCTAAGTTAGGTCGACCTTGACCCAAATGTAGGTCAACCTTGACCCAAATGTAGGTTGACCTTGACCCCTTTATGTCAACCTTGATCTTCGCTTCTCTGACAAAAATTCTATTCACGGATTCTAAAAGTTTTCCAAAAAGGTTATCCGAATCTTCTTTGTAAAAGAGTATTCACGTATTCCAGACCTGAACCTTCAAGAAAAATGGTTTTATTGTTTGGATGAGGGGTTTGCCTTGTTCAAACCCCAGTTTTGGAATTAACCTTGAAATAGAATTGAAATGTAGAATGCTAGCAAGTGGTAGAAGTATATTTAACAATGAAGCTATGATATTCAATAGATATGTAATTGTATTTGAAATTTAAACAAGTAGGTTAATATGAAATCTTGGACTCAACATTAAAAACCACAAATATAAATCAAAACCTCCATGATTTTATTCTTGGAATTCACCTTGATGGAATAATGAATAGATCTTGATGATGCACAAAGGATCTTGAAGGAATATCACACCACCATCATGGATAGATATAGGGTTTGAATGATGAATCTTCAATGCTTGAATGAAATCCATTCAAAGGTTTGAATGCTTTAATCCTTGATCTTCAATGGAGAACTTGAATGCTTGAGAAGGAGACTTGAAAACCTTGATTGAACACTTGGAAGCTTGAAAGCATGTAGAACAATGGATTATTGAAAGTAGAAAAATGGATGTTGATGATCCTCCTTAGATTTCTTCATCTTTCTTGCTTTCTTTTTTTATTGCTAGATTTGATGATTCATGATGTGAAATGAGAGGATAAGGCTTCGTTATATACTAGTCTAGGGCAAAAACTTCTATAGAAGCTTACTTATGAGAAATAAATTCCCATTAGACCTATACCCTTTGAAGTGGACCTATATTAGATATCTTTTAAGAGTCAGTTTGAAACCCAAAACAATCGACCCCGAAGTGGAAAAATAAACTTTTGAGTTTCCCCCAGCATCCAACACACTTTTCACTGAAAAAGGGGGACTTGTGTCAAGGTCAAGGTGAACCTTGATCCAAGGCGTTAAAACCCCTGGAAAATATGCTAGGTAGGGAAAATAGTGCCCAGAGAGGCCCAATCAAAGTCGTAAACATGCACAGAAGATGGACAAGGGGTAGAAAATAGAGGACAACATGATAATGGCCCAAAACACCACCTAAGGAGGGCTAAATGTTCTTAACATGAAAGTGCTTCCATTTTAAGATGATACATTAAGCCCCCACTTTAGCGGGAGTATGGAAATCGAATATACTTGTGGTAAAGTTAGAAGAAAGACTCCAGTGGATCACAACGAGGTAGAACATCACTTAGTTGAGGATAGGAGCCTCCAAGCCAAGGATTCTAACTTGACATACATGCACAAGGGTACAAAAACAAAGAGAAACAAAAAGACAAAGCTAAAAGACACAAAACAAAGAGGGATTAGTACAAAAACAAACCCAAATCAACTAGAAAAGGAAACCTTGCTAAGAAATGCTTCCTATACAAATATCATATTTGGAAAGCTATCATAAAAGCATAAATGACTACATAAGAAAGACAAGAGAAACACTATAAATAGCATAGCTTCATGATCTAATCCTACTAGCATGAAAGAGAAAGTGAGAAAAGAGAGAGAGTTATTACCTTGCCCATTAAGATGCCCACCTTACTGTGAATAACCAAGGAGGGAGGTCCCAATAGGTAGCCAAACTTGATAGTTCACCCATAAACTATGCTTTGTAGTTGTAATGTGTCTTCTGATGGCTTTTGAAATACCCATAGATCCACATTCTTGTATCAGTATGGATTATAAAATGTGTCTCTCTTCAAGATTTAACAACTTATGTGCATTACCTTTTGAGGATTTAGTATATTTGAAATTCAAAATGTGTCTCTTTAGGATTTAGCAACTTATGTGCATTACCTTATAAGGATTTAGCATATTTGAAATTGAAAATGTGTTTCTCTTCAAGATTTAGCAACTTATGTGCGTTACCTTCTGAGGATTTAGCATGTTGCAAAATGTAAACTATAGCATAAGGGAGACCCTATATATACCCCCCTCCTTATCATGGCTACCTAATAGATAGGATAAGGAAGAGGAGGGTACCTACTTCACAAAGTAAGGAGATATCCTATTAAAAACAATGTACACTATATTCTTAACAAAGAGTATTAACTCATACATCGAGGAACATAGATAATCATGAAAAAGGATATGTCACTTATGGAAAAAGGATCCTTAAAGAGAAATAGATCTTATCAACAAGACCTCCACCGTATAGGTGTGCTTTGGATAAAATATCATCTTTCAAAGAAAAGAAAAGATGGACCAAAGATTGAATCATCAAGCCCCCTTCGATCAAGAGGAAGAGGAATCTTGGAATGAAGGAAGAAAACTCTAACCCTATAGCAAGGGCAAGCATTTATAAAGACATAATTTGAAAAATAAAGAAGAGGTGATGACCTAGGAAAAAAACCTCTCACATAAAAGGATATCCATAGACAAAACATCAGTCTATATAATAAAATAATGTTTCAGAATAAACAAATGCCATTATGCTAAGGAAAGTAGATCCCTAGATAGAGAGAAAGAAGATAAAAAACCTTTCCGCCAGGGAAGAAAAAAAGGGGATACCTTTGCAAAACAAATGTCTTTAGAAAATATATCATGAATACTAGAAGATAACTATGGATGATTATCAGCAAGGGAAAGATATCGTAATACCAAACCATACAGATAAAATATAGAAAGAATAACTAATTAAGCTAAAAAAAAAATACATGCTAAGAGCATAATGGATCCTGAAGAAATGGAAGAAATACCTTGTGCCCCCCAGTTAAGAGACAAGAGGAGAAAATATCTATATTATATAAGAATGAGGGGTATTCCCTGTATGGAAATTATGAAGAAATTGTAAAACCGCATGAGAATGAGATATAATTCCTAAAGAAGATCTTTCTCCAACATACATCTTGAAATGCACACAATCAACAAGTAAATGTGTATTATTATAGTGAAAAGGACATTTGTAGTTGGAGAGAGAATCTTTCGACATAGGTTTATAGATTTCTTTCTTAGAATTCATTAATTGAACATACACCTTAGCCACATCTTGAGGGGTATCTGGGTAATCTAAGGAAGGTGTTGGAAGAAGAACATGAAGAGGAGGGTGACGATAAGAATCAAGCACCTTAAATTGAGATAGCAGAAAGCCAAGACCATGAATATCATGTTTAGGGGATAGATGAACTGGATATTTAATACCTTGTTCATTAACACCAAGCCCTAAACCCTTATAACATTGTTTAGCCATCATATTGTATCTTGTAGTGTACATATATTGTAAAGCTTCTATAAGAGGTGACTATTTACGGTAATCATGAGAAAAATTTGTGTAAGGTGGAATGATAGGTTTAGAAGAAGTTTCTTTTATTTTCCCTTTAATATCATCATGGATCAGATAAGAAGGGGAAGGTAAATCCAAGAATTCTTGCACATCTTCATCATGAACAATACTTTGAGCTGCATCATAAGTGTGGGAAGAACTAGGGATATCAGATGGAGAAATGGGAATGGGAATATTTGGAATTGGATTAGGAAGGATAGGATTAGGATTAGGAAGATGAGGAACTACATTAGGAAGGATATTATTAGGATTAGGAAGATTAGGAAATGGTGTATTATGTACCAAATTCTTCATATAATCCAAAAGAGCAATAAGTCTGCCACACAAATCCTTAATGAAAGTTTTGAAAGTAGGAAGGCTAGTATTAGTCACTCTCATAATAGCATAAGCAAGTGAAAATAATAAGTACTATAAAGTGATGCTAAGAAGAGAATAATGAGGAAAATAACCACACACCAAAGCATCTTAAGGATCTTCATAGTGAATGAAATGCAAGAAATGTTTTTGTATTTTTTCTTTATATGATTTTTTTTTTTTGAAGTGTAAATTCAAGAAAATAAAAGAAGACTAATCTAATATACATGCAAGATCTAACACCATAAAAGAAAGAGTTGTCTATCATAGATTCACAAAAATTTAAGATATAAAAATATATATTTATAGGGATGTATTTTTATATCTATGTGGTGGAGTGTGGAAAATGTTGTGGACATATATTACCTCCTAATCCAAGACAAGAAGATCCCAATTGATTAACTCACAAGAGATGATCAATTCAAAAAGGAATTAACTGGTTATGGATAAAGAGGGAAAGGGGTTCTAATTTATTAACTATAAAGTAAAGAAATAAACCAAAAAGATTAGGATAAAGTGAAACACTTATTTTATAATGTAGCAGATCTGGAAATTGCTATTTTCTGGTGTTTGTACTGAGTTTTTGGAAATTATGCAATCAGATATGGAATAGAAACACCAAGGCAGAGAAAACCCAGAAATATTTTTCTTTTTTGATTTAAGGTCGACCTTGACCCAAATGTACATCGACCTTGACCCCTTTAGGTCGACCTTGACCTACGCTGCTCTGACATAAATTCTATTTGTGGATCCTAAAAGTTTGTCGAAAAGGGTATCTAAATTTTGTCTGTAATTCATTGTTCTGCACCTGCACCAATAAGAAAAATGGTTTTTTTGTTTGGATGAGGGGTTTGCTTGGTCAAACCCTGGTTTTGGAATTAACCTTGAAATAGAATTGAAATGGAGAATGCTAGCAAGTAGTAGAAGTAGATCTAACAATGAAGCTATGATATCCAATAGATATGCAATTGTATTTGAAATGTAAACAAGTAGGTTAATATGAAATCTTGGACTCGACATTAAAAACCAAAAATGTAAATCAAAACCTCCATGATTGTATTCTTGGAATCCACCTTGAAGAAAGAATTAATAGATCTTGAGGATGCACAAGGATCTTGAAGGATTATCACACCACCATGATGGATATATCTAGGGTTTGAATGATGAATCTTGAATGCTTGAACCAAATCCATTCAAAGGTTTGAATGCTTGAATCCTTGATCTTCAATGAAGAACTTGAATAATTGAGAAGAAGACTTGAAAAACTTGATTGAACACTTGGAAGCTTGAAATCATGTAGAACAATGGATGATTGAAAGTAGAACAATGGATGTTGATGATCCTCCTTAGATTTCATGATCTTTCTTGCTTTCTTTTTTGATTGCTAGATTTGATGATTCATGGTGTGAAATGAGAGGAGAAGGCTTCCTTATATAATATTCTAGGGCACAAACTTCTAGAGAGGTTGACATATGAGAAATAGATTTCCATTAGGCCTATACTCTTAAAAGTGGACCTATATTATATATCTTTTAAGAGTTAGCACTTCAAAACATGATACAATGGACCTGAAAGAGAAAAAAAAAACTTTTGAGTTTCCCCTGGCATCTAGCACACTTTCCAATGAAAAAGGGGGGACCTAGGTCAAGGTCAAGGTTGACCTTGACCCAGGGGGTTAAAACACATGGAAAATATGCCAGATTGGGAAAAAAGTGCCTAGAGAGGCCCAATTAGAGTCCTAAAAAGGCACAGAAGATGGAAAAGTGGTAGAAAATAGAGGACAACATGATAATGGACCAAAAAACCCCCAAAGGAGGGCTAAATGTTCTTAACATGAAAGTGCTTCTATTTTAAGATGATACATTTGATAAGCTGTAAGTACATTTTGATTTGGCATTAATTTCAAAAAGGGGGAAATCATGTATATGCCAATGTACTTCACTACATACTGGGAGCATGTTAGAATAACTAAGAGGGGGGGGGGGGGGGTGAATTAGTTAGATCAGTTATCATACAGTCCCAAATATAAACATGTACCTTACAAAACAATTCCAACAAATTATGTAGCTTAGTAACATAAAATACCAATCTGTCTGTCTAGTTTACCGATTACCAGTAATTATCCAACTATGATTATCAACTAAATTAACTATGTAGTATGTAAAGTATGATAGAAAAACAATCATAGCAAGTAACCCATAACACAATGATTTAAAGTGGAAATCCTTCTAAGGGAAAAACCACCTGGGACCGGTAACCCAAAATAATTTACTCTTTTGAAGTGAGCTCTATGAAGAGCCAACCTTATTAAAGGTTTCAATGCACACTTTTAGGTGTGACCTGGTTAGAGGATTTATCACTAATAGTTAAATTTTGACCAGCATTCACTATGGGGTCAATAAGATAACATTTTACATTCAACGAATGTCATTGCGTAATACAATAAGACTGTTAAGTCCACTTGATTAAGAAATTTTATGAATAAATGGTTAAACTGATATAGTACTAATTTGATTCAAATACAACTTAATTGCAAATATTCAGATCTATGCTAAGCCTAGAAAAATCTTCTAATCATTAATCAATTTTACTTCCTCAATATTTCTCAACTTACTTTCACTCAGTAAATAGTTCTCTAATGCTCGGTACTGTCTGCAACTTAGTTCTTTCAATAACCAGTTTGATCAGGATCGATGAATATAGTCTTCATGTGAAATCTCTACAGTCTCCTTCTTTCTAAAATGTTACAATAAAGAAACTCATATCTCTTATATAGACAAGTAAAATGTTTTCATATCATCCATTAGATTTTGCCTCTTAATCTCCTTTGTCCATTTTGTCTCTTAAGCCTTCCTTGACAGATATGTCATTAACATGTTTCAATCTCATCCTTTAAATCTTCTCTGAATTTTTTTAGTCATGGATCTCATAACAAACTTTATCCTTAATCTAAAAATCATAACAATTTCCAGCTCATGAAATTTAGTGTGTTGTTCTTAGCATTTAATATTTTCATCCATACTTGGTTAATATAGAAATGCGTTGGTGATAACTAGCTAACTAGCTCAGTTAATACTGTCACTCAGTATACACTGCACTGGCTCGATGTATATAGAAATCTTCAATTATTGACCACATTGACTTGTTCAATTTCAAATCTCTTCTTCATAATAGATTAATGTAACATGCTCAGGTCAATAATATAAAGCCATAGACTTATCAATAAGTTACCCGATGTTTACCTTATCCTTATTTGTCATATCCATCTTTTCCTCATGTAGATATCTTAGTTCTTCATCTTTTCTTCATTCAATAGATGTTCAGATGTTTGTAACTAAAATGATAAGTACTGTCAAAACTAGTTGACATCAATGACAACATATTGACTGATTTAATCATCTTACATATCATTTTAGTACCTCTGAGATCTCTAATCACTATTTCTTCAATTCATTAGATATTCAATCAGTTGTAATTCATCAATCTCACC
The DNA here is from genome assembly GCA_027943335.1 of Chamaecyparis obtusa. Lineage (NCBI taxonomy): Eukaryota > Viridiplantae > Streptophyta > Pinopsida > Cupressales > Cupressaceae > Chamaecyparis > Chamaecyparis obtusa. The sequence continues at coordinate 837,204 of BSBK01006486.1, read as the reverse complement.
CTTTGGCATTGATGGTAACACAAGCAATATGATAATATGTCATACACATACCAATCATGTATTCTACAACTATGTAAGTAAATGTTGTAGCTCAGTAAGCTCTCCCTAGCTTGATTTTTAATATGTTTAATTACTACAAAACATAACAGCATTACATGCAGACTCTCCCTGTGGATTTGATCTTTTTAGTTCTCAAATTCTTTTTGTTCTCAGCAACAGATATTCAAGTCTCTCCCTTTCTACAATATCTCTCTATTTGTGTTCTCACTAACTTATTTTTCATATTCATTCTCTCTCTGATCTTCTCTCCCTTTGACAACAATGCCAAAGAAAATATACAAACAACTCTTCAGTATCCAAGTAATTCTATGTTGTTTGGTTCATATCAAGTACCTTCAGTGTACAGATAAATAAATTTATGTTCAAACTTCTATAATCTATCACAACATTAGAAAAAATCCAAAGTGTGAGCTATGTGCATCAACATTAATGATCTTCTAATAAGTATAGGTTAATGCCACCTCCAGATCACCTCAATGACCGGTAGACAGGGGATGAACCCCAAGTCTAGTCCTCAAATATTCAAATGTCTCCTTCGGTAAGGGTTTGGTAAAGATATCAGCAAGTTGTTCTTTAGATGTTTCAAATTCTAGTTTCACCTGCTTCTCTTGAACTTGTTCCCTTAAGTAGTGATACTTAATAGATATATACTTTTTTTTTAATGCATCACATGATTCTTGGAAATATTTATAGCACTAGTGTTGTCACAATATATAATCACTAGGTCAGTGATTACCTCATTCATTCCTTCCAACACTTACCTAATCCAAGAAATGTTTGAAATTTTTTGTAGTAGTAGCAACAAACTTTGCTTCAGCAGTGGACTGAGAAATTCATGCTTGTTTCTTGCTTATCTGAGTCACAAGCATTTCCCCTAAAAAGAATGCCTCACTAGTTGTGCTCTTCTAGTCATCTATGTTTCCAACCTCTGCATTGGTGTAAAATCTAAGTTAAAATTTGCCTTCCAATGTGTACCATAAACCATAGTCTTCTGTCTTCTTCAATTATCTCAAAATTCTTTTAACTACAATCATATGTGAATCTTTAGGATTGGTAGAAAATATAGCCACAATCCCAACAACATGTACAATATCAGGCCTACTATATACAACATGCATCAGTTTACTAATCATAGATCGACACAGAGTCTAATTTACTTCTATAGATACATCATCCTTTGTCAATTTACATCCAGTTACCATCGGTGTTCCTACAGGTTTTGCATCTTCCATGCCAAAAGTTTTCAACACTTCTTTAATGTATTTTGATTGAGTGATGAAAATCACATCTTTCTATTGTATAATCTGCAAACCTAGAAAGAATTTAATCTCTCCAAACATAGACATTTCAAATTCCTTTCTCATTTCATTAGGAAAAGATTTGAAAATAAGATCTTGTCCACCAAAGATTATATCATCAACAAATATCTTAGTAATCAAAATATTATCATCAGATGCTCCTTTCATATACAAATTACTATTTTCACTAGTTCTTACAAAGCCAATACTGATAAGATAAGCATGTAGTCTTTCATACCATGCCCTCAGTGCTTGCTTCAGTCCATAAAAAGCTTTGTGTAGTCTACATACCATGTTCTTCTGATTCTTATCAACAAAACCTTCCAGTTGTTCTATGTAGATCTCCTTAAGAATTCCATTCAGAAAAGCTGATTTCACATACATTTGATATACTTTAAATCCCTTATGTGTAGCATATGCAATTAATATGCAAAATCCTTCCAATCTAGAAACAGGTGCAAAGGTTTCTCCAGAATCAATACCTTCTTCTTGTGCATATCCCTTGTAAACAAGTCTTTCCTTATTCCTAGTGACCTCACCATTTTCATTTAACTTATTCTTGAAAATCCACTTAGTACCAATAACATTTTTATCTTTTAGTCTAGGCACTAATGTTCATGTCTTATTATTTTCAAGTTTTTCCATGCCTCATTTTCAAGTACATCCCTAACATTATTAGGTTCAAACTCACAAACTAAGCATGTGTTTTGTCTTAACTTACTTCAGGTCATCATGCCATCTTTCTTATCTCCAATGATTTGATTCTCTGGATGGTGTCTTCTAAAAAATCTTTCTAGCACTTGATCTCTTCTCTATTAATCATTCAGTTCAAGTTCATTTTCCTGCTCGGTAGCTTCTTCTTGATTCTCAGTTTGCATTTGCTGATTCTCAGTAGCATTTTCTTGATGCTCGGTAGACTCAGCCTATGGCTTCGGTAGATATGCTAGATATTCAACATAAGTAGACCTACCATTGTCTTCTAGTTCCTTCATGCTTTCTTCATCATTATTTTCAGCAAACTCATCAACTCTAACATTAGTAATTTCTATCATTTTATTAGTAACCTTGTTCAAACATTTATAAGCTTTACTCTTAGTAGAATATCCCAAAAATATTCCTTCATCACCTTTAGAGTCAAATTTACCATTCCTATGATCTTTCAGAATATGAAACTTACTACCAAAGATTTTGAAATAACTTACACTCAGTGTGTATCCAAACCATAACTCGTAAGGTGTATTGTTTGTGTCTTTCTTTAGTTGAACTCAATTTAGGGTGTATATTGTTGTGGTAAGTTCCTCTCTCTAGTACATCTGTGCAACATTTTTCTCAATCATCAATGTTCTAGCACAATAAAAAATAGACCGGTTCCTCCTTTCAACAATTCCATTCTGCTGTGGTGTTCTAGGTGTAGAAACTTTCCTTTTGATTCCATGCTCATTACAAAAATTAGTAAATTCATCAGAAACAAAATCACCTCCTCTATCAGACCTTAAGCATTTCAATTCTTTTTCGGTTTATTTTTCAACTTTAGCCTTATACCATTTAAATAGTTTAAATGCCTTAGATTTTTGTTTCAAGAACATAATTGTCATTAGTCTCTGGTATAGTCATAAAAAAAAAAAAGTATCTATCACCATAGTAGCTTTGAGTTCTCATAGGACCACATAAGTCAGTGTGAACCAACTCCAAAATTCTTGTAGATGAATAGTCCTTACTTTTAAAACTAGATTTGGTCATCTTTCCTTTCTGACATTGATGGCATAGAACATGATCAGGTTTGGTTAGACTAGGAAATCCTCTAAATTTTCTCTTTCTATTGATCTTAATCATGTTAACAAAGTTTAGATGACATAACCTCTTATTCCATAACCATGCATCTTCATTCCTCACCAATAAACAAGAAGTTTTAGCATTGTCAAGATAAAATAAATTACCTTTTGATTGTCCTCCAGTTCCGACAAGCTTTCCATTTTCATCATAGATTTTCACCTTCTCTCTTTCAAATGCAACTCGGTGACTTGAGTTATTCAACTATGCTACACTCAACAAATTATAGTTAAGTCCTTTTACCCAGTATGCATTATCACATATGATTTTATCATTCAATAAAATAGACCCTTTTCCTTTTACCATGCAAGGTGTATCCTTTCCCATTTTCAATGATCCTCCATTATAATGCTCAAGATGATCAAAATTATCTTCATTGCCAATAATGTGATGTGTACAACCACTATCAATGATCCAAGTGTCATTCTTACTAACTTTATAAATAAGTGTTGTTTCTACATACCTTTCCTCCTCTTTTGAATAATCTTTCATTGCAAAAAATACTACTTCAATTTTATCATTAGTGTCGGTGTCAGTGTTGGTGTCATCTTCTCCAACAAGGTAACATTCATTTTTTCCTATATCTTTTTAATCTCAGTTGTCTCTGTTGTAGTGTCGGTTTCCTCTATTATTATTTTTTCCAAACTTTCCATCATAAGATCGGTCATTATCTTCCTCTTTCCTGTTAGGACATCTAGCAGCAATATGGCCAACCTCTTTACAATTAAAACAAGCCAAAGGTAACTTTCCCTTATATCTTCATTTACCTTTCTGCAGTCTCCGAGCCATAAGTGCTTCAAGATCATCAAGCTCATCATCAGTGTTATTATCACTTTCATTCTTTATATTATGCTTACTTCTAGATTTACCAATCTTAAGAGATGACATAAAAGAAGACTCAATTGACACTCGATACAACACTATTATCAAAATTGTTCAACTCAAAATTTGTTAACTTTCCATTTAGACTATCAAGAGTAAGAATGCTATTAGGTGCAAACCTCATTTTATGAATAACAGATATTCTAATTTCATAGACAGGCAAAAAAGTTCTTAGTATCTTACTTACCACAATATATTCATCAATAGTACCTCCTACTCCTTGTATAGGATTGACTACCTCTTTGATTAGGTTTGAGTATTGTGTAATGTTCTCTCCTTCCTTCATCTTCATGTCATCAAATCTTCCTCTCAAGCCTTTAGCTCTATCTCTCATCACATTCACATCACCACCATGAACTAGACAAAGTTTCTCCCACTTTTTCTTCATTGTAGTGCAATCCTTGACATCTTCAAATTCAGCATCAAATAGAGCAACAACAATCTCTATCATAGTAATATTGTGCTCATGTCGGTCTCTCAACTAATCAAGAGTTAAAGGTCCAACATTCAGTTGTAAGTATCCATTATCCAGTAAAGTTATAGCAGATTCACCAATTCTAGATATGTGAAATCTCATCCAACTTTTCCATGTTGTAAAGTTGTCTTTGTTCAGCTTCGACACTTCCCTCTTATACATCTTGTAATATTTCTACTCAAGTCCTTAAAAATTTCTTCCAAGCAACCAATATTCTCTGATACCAATTGTTATAATAAATGAGAGGGGGGGTGAATCAGTCAAATCAGGTATCCTACAGTTCCAAATATAAAGAGGTACCTTAAAAAATAATTCAAACAAATTATGCAACTCGGTAACATAAAATATTAATTTGTCTATCTAGTTTACCGATTACTAGTAATTATCCAACTATGATTACCGACTAAATAAAATATGCAGTATGTAAAGTATGATAGAAAAACAATGATAATAAGTAACACATAACACAATGATTTAACATGGAAACCCTGCTAAGGGAAAAACCACCTGGGACCGGTAACCCAAAATAATTCACTCTTCTAAAGTGAGCTTGGTGAAGAGCCAACCCTATTAAAGGTTACAATGCACACTATTAGTTGTGACCTAGTTAGAGGATTTATCACTGACAGTTAAATTTTGACCAGCATTCACTATGGGGTCAACAAGATAACACTTTACATTCAATGAATTTAGTAGGATAATACAATAAGATTGTTAAGTCCACTTGGTTAAGATATTTTCTTAATCAATGGTTAAACTAATATAGTACTAATCTGATTCAAATACAACTTAATTGAAAATATTCAAATCTAAGCTAAGCCCATAAAAATCCTCTGATCATTAATCAATTTCACCTCCTCAATATTTCTCAACTTACTTTCACTCAGTAAATATTTCTTTGACGCTTGGTAATATCTACAGCTCGGTTCTTTCAATAACCAGTTTGATCAGGTATGCATGAATACAGTCTTCACGCAAAATCTCTGCAATCTCCTTCTTTCTGACATGTTTCAATTATAAAACTCATATCTCTTATATAGACAAGTAAAATGTTTTCATATCAACCATTAGATTTTTCCTCTCAATCTCCTTGATCCATTTTGACACCTAAACCTTCCTCGGTAGATATGTCATTAAGACATTTCAATCTCATCCTTTAGATCTTTGAATTTTGTTAGCCATGGATCTCATAATTTTTTTTATCCTTAACCTCAAAAGCATAACAATTTCTAGCTCATCAAATTTAGTAGGTTGTTCTTAGCATTTAATGTTTTCATCCATACTTAGTTAATATAGAACTGCATCGGTGATAACTAGCTAACTAGCTTGGTTAATACTATCACTTGGTATACACTGCACTAGCTCAGTGTATACAAAAATCTTCAATTACTGATCATATTGACTTGTTCAATTTGAAATCTCTTCTTCATAATAGATTAATATAACATGATCAAGTCAACAATATAAAGCCATAGACTCATCAATAAGTTACCCAATGTTTACCTTATCCTTATCTATCATATCTATGTTTTCCTCATGTAGATATCTTAGTTCTTCATCTTTTCTTCCTTCAACAAATGTTCAGATGTTTGTAACTAACATGATAAGTACTGTCAAAACTATTTGACATTAATGACAACATATTGAATAATTTATTCATCTTACATATTATTTCATTAGCTCTAAGATCTCTAATCATTGTTTCTTCAATTCATCAGATATTAAATTAGTTGTAGTTCATCAGAGCATGCACCAAGGGGGAGTTTTGTGTAGAAGAGTTCAATGTTTTTTGAGATTCAACACATATTCATTATGGTTTTGATACTAATGCCAAAGGGGGAGGTTGTTATCTTTATTTGAGAATTAAGTGTTGTCATTAGTATCAATTAAGATCATTTGGTATAAGATAAAATAAGAAGCTACAAAAGCTAGTTGGTAGAACTTACAAAGCCCTCATACTGAGAAATCAAAAGGTATAACTGAAAGTTAAATGGATACAGGTTTAACTAAGTATGTTTACTGAGCATCAGAGTATACCGAGCACTAAGTCAGTGAACACTAAGCATTCTACACATCGAGCATCATGTTATTCACCAAACAAAGAATGCAGTGTTTATCGAGTTGTTCAGGAAACAACATAGTAATCAGTAATGTTGCCAGTCAAATAAATTTCAACTCTTTCATAGTGCAACAATTTTTTGCCTTTGTAAAGTTTGAAATTGTAAATTGAACCTTGAACCTTGAACTTGAACCTACCAGTACAAAGTTCATAGTTCAAAACTTTTTTTCACCAAAGAGCATCAAGTCAAAGGGTCTTCATGTTAAGGCCTAACTTATTTTGGTCGCAGTCACATGTTCTTTTGCAGTCGGTAAATTGAATTTTGAACTTTGAAACTCCTTTCTCATGGTTCAAAGTTCACATCTTAACATGCACTTTAACAACTTTGTATTGAAATCTTCTGCATCAAAGCCTTAGTGTCATGATTCTTAAATTTCCAAGCTTGTCATAAATGTCCTAGGTGCCCACTGCAGTTGTTAAGTGCACACATAAATCAAAGCCATCATGAATCTTGTACTTTGAACTCATTTTATAGTTCAAGGATCAGATTTCAAGATGTAATAATACCGAAATAAAGTATTTGCAAGAAAAATCCTTGCTTATTGATTTTTGAAATGATTGATGGGACTGGAGGAATGACGCTAGCTCAGCTTAAGTGATATCCTTCCTGAAATGGAGCGTGTAAAAAAGGTTGTTAGCAGTTATTGTGGTGGAATAAGTTATTGCATGTCAGACCTTTCAATTTGATGGGAATTGAAGAAAAGTGTGTATATTTATTTTCCCTCTCCTTTTTGTTTCTTCATTCTACCTTGGTTATTTTTTGGAAATGTCTTGGAGCAGCGAGGTAAATTATCAACAGGTAGAAAAGTGGTGAGTTTCATAGTAACCTTGGCTCTGTGTTTATTTTAGATTCTTCATTTTAAAGGCAAAGTGCAGGGTTCTTGTTTTCTTTTTGTCCAAGTGTTCTTAGGAATAGTGAAAATTTTATTCCACTATGTCTTTCTCCAAAGTAAAGTCTGTGAAGGAGAATAAATTTTCTCCGGTCAGTAGTTGTCTACCTGAAATGAGAGATATAGTGATAGTGGATGATGATATTGGAGAAATTTTGCAAAGATTAAGGAAATAGTTGATGAGGCCATATCTATCAGTATTGTAGGGAGTGGTTTATTGGTAGTGGTTATTTTCCTTGAAGTACTTCCATGCCCATAATTAGTAATGGAATGTCATACTAGGTATAATAGAGCTAAGAGGTGCATCAACATAGAAAGTGGTGAAGTTTTGGTGAATATAAATAGGGAATTAATAATGGTGGCATTTAAAATTAAATTAGTTGAGGTTTATGGGGATTGGAGTATAGAAAAATCCCTAGAAGAATTTGATCAAAATAAGAAAGAGTATAGAAATATCATAGATAGAGACTAGCTGTTAAACCTAGAAAAAGGGGGTTCCCATCTATCTAGACCCCTTAGGAAAGATCACTTGTTTAGATAAGTAAGGGATATAACAGTAATGCTAAATAGAGTTAAAGGTAACCCTGTAGATACCGAATGGGAGGATTGGATGTACATTTTCATACAAGCCATTTTAGACATGGGCAATGCAATTGATTGGGCTGAAATTATAGCAGAACAGTTGCATGAAAGTTTGTCTCAGCCGTCCTCGATCTCAAGTTTCTTTATTTCTTCATACCTCTTTTATATCCTTGCTATTTGTAGGATTTGGGATGGTCTTCCACATGAAGAATGAAATAGTAAAATGACCATTTATGAATATCATCCCCTATTATAGAAGAGAAGAAATTCCACAGGTTTCAAGAAAGTGCAGGATACCTTTATGTCCAGACTATTTTTTGAGCTGAGAGGAAAGCCTAATAGTAGGATGTCTAAAGAAGCCATGGATTTTGTGAATATTTATGGCAGCTTCTATATTCAATTCCCCAATTTTAGCTATCTGAGAGTGGGAGGTTTCAATGATGCTCCTTTGAAACTTCCTAGGTATTATTTAGACAAGTGTGTTTTACTGGAAGTAGGAAGAAAGTTGTTGATAGTGGAAAAGAAGTATAGGGTTAAGCGAGGTATCAGTGCCTTCTTCCAACTTGAAATGGGGCATTACTGATTTAGATTGATGTATAATTTTTCCTTCTTGATAAATGAGCTCAAAGAAATGAATCTTCAACCATATCAAGCAAGGAATTATTATGACAGCAAGGGTTTTGTGGAGAGTCATTTCAGAGTGGGTACTACGTTTCTTCATCAACTAGAATTAGAAGACTTCTGGGATGACTGCATAGATGAAGTTGAGGTCACAAGGAGACTGCGTTCCAGATTTTCTCTAAGATAAATTTCTACTTTAAAACTTCCTTTCAGCATTAGAAAGATAAAGGATGAAGATGAGAGTGCATTAGAATCAGAATGCATGGCATCAAACATAGAAGTGGTCACCAGGAAAGTTTATTGGACTGAAGGAGAGGAAGATATAAAATCCTTAACCAAAGAGGTTATCAAAAGAACAAAGCAATGGCTCAAAAATCAAAAGAAGAAGATTCAGGGGGCCCCTACTTTGAAAACCAGAAGAAGTCTGAGAATTCCAAAGATTGAGCCTTCCTCCATTTCAACTAACAAGATTGAACCATTTCTTTTTGCAAGTAACAAAGATCCTCTTGAAGTCCCTAATATTGGAGATTATGAGCAAGTTCCTAACGACAAAATAAAGCTTACCAAGCAAAAAAGTAAAAGAAATGAGAAGGTGGATCCATCTTTCTGCACTGTCCTTGATTTAGAGATGGAAGAACCCAGTGTAAATCAGTTCAAAAGAGTTAGAAGAGGCAAAGTGTCGACCATGGATTTGATATCAACATGACTTAGTGGAAATCTAGATCAACAAGATCCAGTCACTCCAAACAATCTAGGCACTGCTATCTCTTTATAGACTATAAATCCAAAGACTCTGAAATAGTTGGATTTATTAGTAAACAAGAAGAAGAACATTGTTCCTACTTCAATTCCTGTTGGTGATTTGGTTAGTAAGTATCTCAGAAAATCCCCAAGGAAAAAGAAGTCAAAGATAGAATAATTGGTAGATATAGACCTAGATACAGGTCATTGGGTTGTCGAGATATTCAAGCCTAATTCTAATAAGGCTAGTGCCGAGGTCATTGAAAAGGATTTTAATGTAGAGAAGATAGACCTAGGGGTGGCTTCTAGGGCAGCAGACTTGAAGATTTTAAACTCTGCAAATAAAAAGATCAACCACCGAGTACTAAAAGACATAGAGGAAAAAGCAAAGCTAAAGCAAGCTTTGTGTGAGATGGCCAAATAAATTCATCAGTTGCATAACCCTATTCCTAAGCCTCTAGCAATGATCCCTTTCAATCTAGATGTGAAGTCTCCTTATAATAAGAAATTCCTCGATCAAGTACACAAAGAGAGATCTCTATCTAAGGCATTTTACAAATGGATCAGAGAAGTTGGTGAAAAAGTTAATTGTTTTGCATAGGCCTACGAGGATATCACCAAAAGGTCATCCTCCCTAGTAACTGTTGTTGAGGCTAGTACTAAACTCTAGGAAGTAAAAAGGGATATTCTAGAAATAGAGATATCCAATCTAGACAAAGCTTTTTTGTATGGTATAGACAAGTTTTTAACTAAGAAAGAAATACCTGATGCCGACGCTAGTTTTTAATTTATCATCAAGGTTAATGAAGATTGGCGGTGTTCAATTTTTGACCAACATATTGAGGAGTCCAGTCAGATCCTGAAGGCAATTGCTTGTGTTTAAGAGGTACTTAGTAATCATGTTGATTTCCTCTACGAACTGTCTAAGAGTGAAGTTAAGGTTGGGATTGATGTAGCCAAGATGAAGGAATCCTACAGAGAGAAGGCACATGAGCTAAAGGATGCTAAAGAAGTGGCAGCTCATGATTGCTCAGTTATAGCTTGGGCGCAATCACTAATGATTCTCGACGATGAAAAGATAAACACATTGGAGACAAAGTTGGAATAGTTGCAAAACTGTAAGCGTATCTGGGAGCAAAGGCTTGATTTTGTTTCTTCACCAAACCAAGTGATGTTGGAGAGATTCATGGTTGCTTTTGAGGAGTGGACTGCCACGTGCAAGGCAATTGATGCTGCCACTATTGCGGATGCTGAGAAAAGTTAATCAGTTAATTAGTCTTCGAATGGACAAGTTCCAAGTGGTTTAGGTGTTAGTTTCATTTTCCTGGAATAGACTTTTAGTTATGAAACTGTTCAGGCCTTACGTGGCTATTTATTAATTTTTGAGTGACCTCACAAGGGTAGGTTCTCTGGTTACAGAAACTTAATTATTTTTATATTTACTACAAGTACTTTCAATGAATGGTTTTATTTTGGATTGGAACATATGATATGATATCAGTTGATTAATAATAGATAATAGTATCTTTCTTGGATTAGTTGGTCTGATTATTACATGTGTCTTGACTTCAGTTAGAATTAAATGCATGTTGTTATAATCTGTGTGTATGTTCTATGATCATTTATCCATTCTTCATTTTATTTCAGTATATGTTGGATTGATCATTCTAGGAATGTTTTTCTTGCAATCTTAGTCAGTTGGCTTAGATGAATGTGGATCCTTCTCGGAGCATTAATCTTTCTATAGTCATTATATATGAGAAATTGAAAAAGCCTTTATTACTTTCAGGTTAAAAGTATATTTTTTCTTATTGCTTTCATTCTTTTCAAATAAATGGATTATCAGGATTGATCTTTATATAAGGTAGCTTCTCCTTTAATTGTGGAGAGCTTAGTCATGAGTGACTAACTCAATTGTTGTATTGGTTTTTCCTTCAATATGGGCAAAGAGAGTTTAAAGATAGTTACAATTTTATTAAGAAGGAAAATATGTATACTAACAAGTTTTTGGCAACTCCACTGGGGAGTCTAATGAGTAGACCAGGGTTTGAAGCTTTTAATTTAATGATCAATTATGGTGTTACCTGCTGATAGAGTACTTGGTTAGGAAGAAATTCTCCCAGTGTTACAACCTAACCTCAACTTCTCAGACACCCAAGAAGACATTATAGATGATCTTAATGCAACAACATGGAATTTGAGAACAAGTGGTCAACAATATCAACAAGTGAGGTTAGTGATTGAAGAAGAAGAAGAAATTGGAGAGTGGCTAAGAGGTTTACCTATAGCTCAAGAAGCTGTTGTAGTAGATAGAGTTGTTCAAAGGCCTTAAGGGTTAGTTTTTGTTTATCTATACCTTTGTTTTAGTTTCAATCAGTAAGCTGGCAGAAAAGAGGTACACAAGAGGTGATAAGGTGAAAGGCTTAGTTGATGAAGATTTTGAGGCACTAAAGTAGTTGAGCTTTGCCCCTAATATCTCTATGAGAAGGAAGGTTTAGACTACCAATAGACCATCTTAACCTACCAAATTAACCTCCTTTGTTTCTAGTTTTCAAGCCCTCACTTTATCTGGTACATTAGTCCCATCTCTTTTCAATCCTCAACCTCTAAATTTTTCTCTACCAATCATGGCCCAGAATCAGCCTTGGGGAGCTTAGGTTGGTCCCCTTGATCTAACCAATTTTAATTTACAAGATTTTCCCAAAGGAGCTAGAGATGTTTTACCTAAGTTTAGTGGAGACAACAGAGTTTCCCTGAGTGATCATATTAATGCATTCAATACTGCATGCAGTGTTATAGATGTAGGTTCAGAAGATGTAGCTATTTTCCTCTTAGTTTAGCCTTTGATAGAAGCTACTACAGATTGGTTTCATCATTTACCTAATGGTTCTATTAGAACCTGGAATGCCATGAGAATAGCCTTTGAAGCTTGCTTCAAAGCCGCAGATGATGAACATTCTTTATTGTTGCAACTCTCATAGTTAAAGAAGGAGATGCATGAACCAATGCAAGAATTTATTGCCAAATTCAATAAAATCCTACAGTAAATTCCAAATGCTCACCATCCTAGTAATGAGAATATGAAGGGGTTCTTTGTAAATGCTATGCCACTAGATATCAGCTTTCATCAAAGACAAGGTAGGGTGGTAGACTTGGAAGCTGCTCAAGCATTAGCAGTGGAACTTGAAGATGATATGATAACTACCGATAAATGGAGAAGTGAGGTACAGACTCCAAATAATTAACCATCTACTTTTGGATCTTTTGATCTTGTTGTTCAAAGGCTGGTCAATGATATGATTAACCTTAAAAGGAAATTGCTCAAGTCTCCCCCTGATCCATATCAAGACATTCCTAGGAGGTATGGAAACCAAGGAACAAGAAACTATGGAAAGCAATCAAATGTTTTACCACATCAGTCGAGACTTCAGATTGAAGCACCTCATGCTAAAAGTAGTATGTGTATCTTTCATTTGACTGATGAGCTTGATGGTGATTCTTTCACTAAGATGGTGTGGTACAAGAAAATGGAAGCCAACAAAGAAACCATTATGGAAATCCCTGGCAATGAAGAGAACTCTAGAGGACCTCTGTGAGTTACTATCTCAAGTATGAGTCTAATTCAGAATGAGGTGGTGACATTCTTATAACTCTGGAGCAACCTTCATGCTCAGTGCTTACCCAAGGTCAACAAGGTGGAAAAATTAACAGTCATGCTTCATCTCCTTTCCAAGGCAAGAAGGATAAAGAACCAATGAGTCAAGCTATTAGTAGCACAAAGACTCCAGGGAGTGAATCAATAGGAATTAAAATTCTTAAAAGGTCAGACTTTGAGCCCACTTTTGATTTTATTGAGTTTTGTAAGTCATCTAAAATCCAAATATCTCCTGCTGAATATTTGAAGTCAAATCCTGGTGAATTAGATAAGTTGGTAGCATATGTGAAAGGCACAACCTGAAGTTAAAGAGCCCATCATCAATCTTGAATCCTCAAGATCTACTCCTATAATAGGGAAACCTGAGCCTTTCTATGTGTCATTATTCATTCATGGCCATAAACTTAGCAATTGTATTATAGATTTTGGAGGTTCTGATAACATCATGCCCTCTTCAGTAGCAAAAGCTCTTGATTTTCCCTTAACAAAAACTTTTGGTAGGTTCTACTCCATGGATTCTAAGCAAGTTCCTTTGATTGGTCAAATCAAAGATGCTCAAGTTGCATTAGCAGCTTTCCCTAATAAGAGGCTCAAGTTGACCATCCTAGTTGCTGACATACCATCTAGTTATGCTATGCTCTTGAGAAGAACCTTTTGTAGAGATCTGGGTGGAGAGATCAAATTAGACCAGTCTCAGGCTATCATTCCTATTGGAGATAAGAAAGTCACTTTACAACTTGAGACTAAGTGTAAATACACTATTTTTCCCTCTGATGATCCTAAGTCTCACATCTTGTCTCAATAAACTAATTTTTCTAACTACTTGATCATGCCATAAATTGATGTTATGAATGAAGAATGTATTGACAATGAAGAGTTGTGGACCATGGAATTTGATGGGAGTTGTTCATCTACTAGTTTGGGTGCTCGGGCGGTATTGATATCTCCAACTGAAGAAAAATTCCCTTTTTCCTTCAAGCTTGAATTCAAGAATACTAATAATACTGCAGAGTATGAAGCTCTGTTACTTGGGATTCAAGAAGAAAAAAGAAAAGGCATTAAATTGCTAAAGTAAAAGGAGATGCTGAGTTAATTGTTAAACAAGTAAGGGGAAAATATGTAGTGAGAAATGAGAGGATGAAGCACTATAGGAATAGAGTCTGGGATGAAGTGAAAATTCCAAGGACTGGCACAAAAGATTGTATGAAGCCCTTTGGGCTGATTGTACCTCTCCTAAGAGAGCTATAGGTATGACTCTATTTGAACTGGTCTATGGAGTAGAAGCTCAACTCTCACTGCCTCTGGAGCTTGTACCAATAAAATTGCAAAAGGTGATTGAAGACCAGACTTTATCTGATGGGTTGGATAAAAGGATCATGTACCTAAGAAAAATCTAGGAAGAAAGAGAAGAAATGGTAAACCACATAGCACTGCATCAATCCCAAGTGAAGAAGATTTTTGACAGGCAGGCCAGGCCTAGGAAGTTCATGGAGAATGAAAAAGTGTTGTTATGGGATAAAAGGAAAGAACCTTGAGGTGCTCACAACAAATTTGAATCCCTTTGGAAAGGGCCTTTTGAAATTAGTCAGGTTTTGGGACCTAATTCTTTCAGACTCAGGTACACAGATGGAACTAAAATGCCCTTGTCTTATAACGGGAAAGATCTAAAGTTGTTCAAGTTGTAATTAAGTTCAGTGGTCCTTTGTACATACAATTTTGTTGTGCTTTAGGTTCATTGCATGTGTTGTAGTTTAGTCTAGTGTGAAACTAGAGATCTAGGATCTATTGTTTAGTCCCTCATAGTCCTAATCCCTAGTCAGAGCCACCTTTTGCCAGTCAAATAAATTTCAACTCTTTCTTAGTGCAACAATCTTCACCTTTGTAAAGTTTCAAATTGTAAATTGAACCTTGAACCTTGAACTTGAACATGCCAATTCAAAGTTCAAAGTTCAAAACTTTTTTTCACCAAAGAGCATCAAGTCAAAGCGTCTTCATGTTAAGGCCTAACTTGTTTTGGTTGCGGTCACATGTTCTTTTGTAGTTGGTAAATTGAATTTTGAACTTTGAACCTCATTTCACATGCTTCAAAGTTCACATCTTAACGTGCACTTTAACAACTTTGTATTGAAATCTTCTGCGTCAAAGCCTTAGTGTCATGATTCTTAAATTTCCAAGCTTGTCATAAATGTCCTAGGTGCCCACTGTAGTTGTTAAGTGCACACATAAATCAAAGCCATCATGAATCTTGTACTCTGAACTCATTTTATAGTTCAAGGATCAGATTTCAAGATGTAATAATACTGAAATAAAGTATCCGTGAGCCAAATCCTTTCTTATTGATTTTTGAAATGATTGATGGGACTGGAGGAATGATGCCATCTCAACTTAAGTGATCTCCTTCCTAAAATAGAGCATGAAAAATAGGTTTTTAGTAGTTATTGCAGCAGAATAAGGTATTGCATGTCAGATCTCTTGATTTGATGGGAATTGAAGTGAAGTGTGTATATTTATTTTCTGTCTCCTTTTTGTTTCTTCATTCTATCTTGGTTATTTTCTGGAAGTGTCTTGGAGCAGTGAGGTAAATTATTAGCGGGTAGAAAAGTGGTGAGTTTCATAGTAACCTTGGCTCTGTGTTTCTTTTAGATTCTTCATTTTAAAGGAAAATAGTTGGGTTCTTGTTTCCTTTTCATTCGAGTGTTCTTAGGAATTGTGTAAATTTTATTCCACTATGTCTTTCTCCAAAGTAAAGTTTGTGAAGGAGAATCAATTTTCTTCAATCAGTAGTTGTCTACTTGAAATGAGAGATACAGTGATAGTGGATGATGATATTGGAGAAATTGTGCAAAGATTGAGGAAAAAAATTGATGAGACCATATCTATCAAGATTGTAGGGAGTGGTTTGTTGGAAGCAGCTGGTTTCCCTGAAGTACTTCCATGCCCAAAATTAGTAATGGAATGTCGTAATAGGTATAATAGAGCTAAGAGGTGCATCAACATAGAAAGTGGTGAAGTTCTAGTGAATATAAATAGGGAAGTAATAATGGAAGAGTTTAAAATTACACCAGCTAAGGTTTATGGGGATTGGAGTATAGAAAATCCCTAGCATACTTTGATCAAAATATGAAAGAGTATAGAAATAACATAGCTAGAGACTGGCTGTTAAACCTAGAAAAAGGGGGTTCCTATCTACCTAGACCCATTAGGAAAGATCACTTGTTTAGAGAAGTAAGGGATATAATAGTAATATTAAATAGAGTTAAAGGTAACCCCATAGATACTAACTGGGAGGATTGGATGTACATTTTCATACAAGCCATTTTAGACGTGGGCAATTCCATTAATTGGGATGAAATTTTAGCAGAATAGTTGCATGAAAGTTTGTCTCAGCCGACCTTGATCTTGAGTTTCTTTATGTCTTCATACCTTTTTTATATCCTTGCTATCTATAGGATTTGGGATGGTCTGCCACATGAAGAATGGAATAGTAGCATGACCATTTATGAATATCATCCCCCATTATAGAAGAGAATAAATTCCACAAGTTTCAAGAAAGTGCAGGATACCTTTATGTCCAGACTAGTTTTTTAGTTGAGAGGAAAGCCTAATAGCAGGATGTCTGAATAAGCCATGGAGTTTTTGAAGATTTATAGCAGCTTTTATATTCAATTCCCCAATTTTAGCTATTTGAGAGTGGGAGGTTTCAGTGATGCTCCTTTGAAACTTCCTAGGTACTATTTACACAAGTGTGTTTTATTCAAAGTAGGAAGACAATTGTTGATGGTTGAAAAGAAGTATAGGGTTAAGGGAGGCATCGGTGCCTTCTTCCAACTTGAACTGGGGCATTATCGATTTAGATTGATGCATGATTTTTCCTTCCTAATAAATGAGCTCAAAGAAATGAATCTTCAACCATATCAAGCAATGAATTATTATGACAACAAGGTTTATGTGGACAGTCATTTTAGAGTGGATGCTATGTTTCTTTATCAACCAAAATTAGAAGACTTCTAGGATGACTACACGGATGAAGTTGAGGTCACAAGGAGATTGTGCTCCAGATTTTCTCTAAGAAAAATTTCTACTTTAAAACTTCCTTTCAACATTAGAAATATAAAGGATGAAGATGAGAATGCATTAGAATCATAATTCATGGAATCAAACATAGAAGTGGTCACTAGGAAAGTTGATTGGACTGAAGGAAAGGAAGAAGATATAAAATCCTTAACCAAAGAGGTTTTCAAAAGAATAGAGCAATGGCTCAAAACTCAAAAGAAGAAGAATTGGGTGGTCCCTGCTTTGAAAACTAGAAGTTTGAGAATTCCAAAGATTGAGCCTTCCTCTATCTCAAATAACAAGATTGAACCATTTGTTTCTATAGGTAACATAGATCCTCTTGAAGTCCCTAATATTGGAGATTCTGAGGAAGTTACTGATGACACAATAAAGCTTACCAGATAGAGACGTAAAGGAAATGAGAAGGTGGATCCATATTTTTGCATTTTCCTTGATTCAGACATAGAAGAACCCAGTGTAAAGTAGTTCAAAAGATCGGGAAGAAGCAAAGTGTCAGCCATGGATTCGGTATCAATAGGAGTTAGTGGAAATCTAGATCACAAGATCTAGTCACTCCAAAAAATCTAGATACTGCTATCTCTTTATAGACTACAAATCCAAAGACTCTAAACTGGTTGGATTTATCAGTGAACAAGAAGAGGAACATTGTTCCTACTTCAATTCATGTTGGTGATTTGGTCAGTAAGTATCTCAAAAAATCCCCAAGGACAAAGAAGATGAAGACATAATCAATGGTAGATATAGACCCAGATACTATTAGGAATAGTCCCAAGAGATAACTGAGAGGGGGGGGGGGGGGGGGGGGTGAATCAGTTATCTACAAGTTTCAAATCTTTATCCAATTAAGTATACTTAAACATAAAGCGTAAACACAATGAAAGAACACTTGAGCACAACACAATATTTTGTTTACGGGGAAACCCAAATAGGTAAAAACCTCGGTGGAAATTGAAACCCACTAATATTCTACACTATGTATTATGATCCTTGTTAAAAGATCCTTAATCCTATTAGGAGTTTCTTTACAATATATTTAGTACAGTAGACCTATTCAAGGGTTAGACCCTATCAAGAGTCTTTTACAATAGTCCCTGTTAGGAGAGAGGACGCACTATCTGAGAGCTCACTATTCAAAGGGGCGAAGGCTACAACCTTCTAAATGACATATATACACTATATCTAGATCTTGGTGAACTATGCTTAGACCTATTATCTGGATCAGTTCCAATGTATAGAATAAACACTTTACTTGGTCACATAGACCTTCTTTTGATAGCTCAACACTTCGCACACTCTTCTCTTCTCTTCTTAAATAACTATGAACCACACTTAAGCACTCAGAAATGTCTGCCTATAAGTATCTTTCCTCTAAATGATATAATAAAGTTGGCCTATTAGAACCACCTTGAAATCATATTAGAGAAACCATAAAAAATTCCAATAATAATTCAGTTAGCTCTACTAGGCAGGCAACACATTCTAGGACATGTCCAATAAGATAATTGTAGACACATGCTACACACTGTTAGCTCTACCAAAACAACTGTATCTTTCTCCTCAAGCTGAATTACTTTATGCGCTCTTAATAAAACATCACTAACTATTCTCTAAGATTAAATCCAAGGGCACATACCTAAATGATAGGTGCAACTCCAGAACCAATATAATCTCTGTCGGCTCTTTTGAATAAACATAGGAAACTGCTACTGGTGAAAATTGACTATATAACTTCACTTCTACTGATCACTAGACCCCGCGTTCATGAATGCAACATCACTAAAATGTCTTCAACATATATCCAAACATGCAAGGCTCCATGATAACTATATGAACAACCATTCATAGAACACTGCCTATTACTCTGTCAGGAACACTGCTGACACATGCTGCTATATAACTATCTATACTAATAGTTAACCTCTGCACCCCATGTTATCATGCTGATATCATGTCCATGCTACATATACTAAAAGCTTACTACATAAGACTTCCATGCATGCTACTTTCCATATGTTGTCATCAATGAAAAACATACAGTCAGTACTGGCCTGTTGGCAAATCTTCAACAATCTCCCCCTTTGGCATTGATGGCAACATATGGAATGAAAAAATCCATGAATCAAAAAGAAAATTTCTTTTATAACATTCTCCATTTCCTCTTCAAAACTAACCCAAAGATGAGTCCACCATCTGCTGTAATATTTTTCAACATTCTCCATTTCCTCAACTGAACTGCTATCATAACTGAATACTACTCCCCCTTAGTATATTACTCCTCCTTTTTACTTCTATTTTTCATGACTATATAATACTCCCCCTTTAACATCAATGGAAAATGGCACCAATTAGTTTAAGCATTGGTACAACTCTTGTAGAGTAGTCAACCATCCATCAGTCCCTGGGGACTGATGCTTTTCCTCCTTTCTTCTAAGCAGAATTAGGGAAGGGAATTACTCCCAACTTCTCCCTAAGATACTCAAAAGTATCCTTTGGCAAGGGCTTTGTGAATATGTCTACCAATTGATCTTTAGTACTCACATATTCCAGCTTGACTTCTTTCTTTGCCACTTTCTCTCTTAGGAAGTGATACTTGACCTCAATGTGCTTTGTCTTTGCATGCATCACAGGGTTCTTCAAAATATTGATAGTGCTAGTGTTATCACAGTGAATAAAAATAGGATAATCAATCTAAATACCAAAATCCTTTATCATTTGTTTGACCCAAACAATTGTAGAAGAATTCAAGGCTCCTATAACATACTCTGCTTTTTCTATTGACTGAGAAATACAATTCTATTTCTTTCTTGTCCAAGTGACATGTCTATCACCAAGAAACACTACTCCACCTAATGTACTCTTTCTGTCATCAATGAAACCTGCCCAATCTGCATCAGTGTACACATGAAGCTCAACACTTTCTGAATTAGGATACCATAGACCATAGTCTATAGTGCCTTGCAAATATCTGAATATCCTTTTTACTACCATGAGGTGACTTTGTTTAGGCTCTACTGCAAATCTTCCAACTATGCCAACTGCATTGGAAATATCAGGTCTAGTCTGAGTAAGATATATGAGTTTACCAGTCATAGACTTGTATAATGTTGTATCCATTACTGGTGAGTCATCTTCTTTTGTAAGTTTTCATCTGGTGATCATAGGTGTTCCTACTGGCTTGCAATCATCCATCTTGAATTTCTTCAGTATCTCTTTCACATACTTGGACTGATTAATAAAAATTCCTTTTTCTGTCTGCTGCACATTTAGTCCTAAAAATTATTTGATAGGACCAATCATACTCATTTCAAACTCATTCTACATTTCTTTAGCAAATTCTGCACTTAGTTTGTCATTACCTCCAAAGATAATGTCATCAACAAATATAGCTACAAGTAGTAGACCTTCAGATGTCTCTCTAATAAATAGATTACAATCTGCTACTCCTTTCTTGAATCCAATCTTTTTTAGATATCCATCTAGTCTCTCATACCATGCTCTAGGGGCTTGCTTCAGTCCATAGAGGGCCTTCTTCAATTTGCATACCATATCAGGTCTGTCTGATAAGGTGAATCCTTCTGGCTACTCAATGTATACTTCTTCTTTCAAGTCTCCATTCAGGAATGCTGACTTGACATCCATCTGATAAACTTTGAAGTTTTTTACTATAGCATAAGATAGAAACAACTTAATAGCTTCTAATCTACTCAAAGGTGAAAATGTGTCTGAATAATCAATGCCTTCTCTTTGTGCATATCCCTTACATACTAACCTTGCTTTATTTCTTACTACTATACCATATTCATTCATCTTGTTCCTGAATATCCACTTTGTTCCAATCACATTCTTATCACTAGGTCTTGGGACCAGTTCCCAAGTGTCATTCTTAATAATTTGATCAAGTTCTTCTTTCATAGCATTATGCCAATTTGAATCATTACAAGCATCTTCAACACTTAAAGGTTCAATCTGAGATAGTAAACATACTACTTCACTGACGGCTGAGTTCTTTGCTTGTGATCTTGTTAAGACTTTGCCACTCTGATCTCCAATGATATCTTCCTTGGAATGGTTTCTAGTTGTAAAATTTGGAACCTTAGGTGATGCTGACTCATCAGCCTTAGGATTATCTTCTTCACTTGTCTTAGGGTCATTGAATAACACATCAATACTGTCAAACATTTCTTCAATAACTGTCTCACTAGTGGAGGGTCTGGGTTCTTCTTCAATCATGGGTGAGTAATCATGATATCTTTCCCGAACCATAAAATTTTCATCAATCTTAACATGAGCACTTTCAATGATCTTTTTCAATCTTAAATTGAAACATCTATAAGCTTTACTTTTAGTAGAGTAACCAAGCAAAATACCTTCATCATTTCTTGCATCAAACTTGCCTACTGCTTCATCCCTCTTGATGTAGCACTTACTTCCAAAGATTCTGAAGTATTTTACTATGGGAACCTTACCAAACCATAGCTCATATGGTGTTTTGTCAGTGCTAGGCCTTAATTGAAATCTATTGATGGTGTAGACTAATGTATTGACCACATCTCTCCAATAGGTGTGTGCAACTTTTACTTCAATCATGATGGTGCACGCTATATCAAGCATGATCCTATTCCTTCTCTCTATAATTCCATTCTACTAAGGGGTTCTAGGTGCACTTAACTATCTCTTTATGCCATGTTCTTTGCAGTACTCATAGAATTTGTTAGAGGTGAATTCTCCTCCTCTATCTGATCTGAAACATTTTATCTTTAGTCTAGATTCATTCTCAACCTTAGCTTTGAATATTTTGAACTTCTCAAATGCTTCTGACTTATCTTTCAAGAATGAAACCCACATCATCCTAGTATAATCATCAACAAACAAAATGAAATACCTTTCACCATAGTATGATCTTGTTTGAGTTGGACCACATAGGTCTGTATGAATCTGATCAAACTTGTTCTCTACTAAATTGTGCTTGCTTCTGAATGAATTTCTCACATGCTTTCCCATCATGCATTCCCTGCATATAGTATCAACTAGATTTGCTATGCTAGGTTGATCTCTTACTTCCTTTACATTTCTTATCTTTACTATGTTATCAAAATTGATATTACATAGTCTCTTATGCCACAACCAACTGTCGTCAAATTTAGCAACAAAAAAACTTGCTTCTGAATTTATTTGGAAAACATTACCTTTAGTTTTTTAGCCTGATACAATCATAACACCATCCTTGTTGTTAATAATGCATTTGTCATCTTTGAACTCCAACTGATAACTTTTTCCAAGTAACTATCCAACACTAAGGATATGTTTCAAACCATCTACATAGAGAACATCATCAGTACTATTATTTCCATCCAAGGTGATGGCTCCTCTACCAACTATGGGTTTAGGAGTGTTATCTCCAAATCTAACCATGCCACTATTGTATTTGTCCAGATGAACAAACCTGCCTTTATCACCTGTCATGTGATATGAACAACCACTATCTATAATCCAGTCTGTCCTTATATCAGCTTGTGAAATCAATGCTAGCTCTTGATTCTCTTTCTTATCTTCATGATTTGATTTATTGTTCAGTTTCTCTATGATAGCAATGAATCATATTTCTTCTTTAGCTAAATCATCATTTGAAATTCCATCTCCAACATAGTAACATTCCTTAGAGAATTTAGGCCTGTAGTCATTTTTGAACTTTCTAGCTCTTAAGGGACATTTAGATGCAAAGTGACCAATCTTATTACATGAAAAGCATTTAAATGGCAATTGACCTTCATACTTTCCTTTTCCTTTCTTCTATCTTGGAAATCATAGAAATGAAATCATCTAATGTTTTCTCTTAATCATCATCATCAAAATTACTAGAATTGTTTGCAGATTTCTTACCATGAACTGTTGCTTTGAAGGCTGTCTCACTTTTAGGTTCTATCTTCAATCTTGAAATCTCAAAAGATGAGATTTTTCTAATCAAGGTCTCTCTCTTGAAATTAGATGTAAGCTACATGGTCTCATCAAGGATGTTGATCTTGTTTTCATATTCAGGTGTGAGAGTAGTCATCAATTTGTCCTTGATGTCTTCTTTTGAGATCTCTCCACCATTGTTCTTGATTCCAACAACTGCTTCATTGATCCTTTGATTGTAAGCTCTGATGTTTTATTTAGGTACCATCTCTAATGCATTGTATCTTTTCTTCCATGTCTTTCTGTGCACATCCTTTTCTTGTTTGTCTCCTTCAAATATGTCTTCTAGGTACTTCCATATTTTGTGGGCTGTATCTACCTTCTTTATTTCTAAAAACTCACTATTAGATAGGGCACTGATAAGAGCTTCCTTGGATATTACATTCTAATGAAATAATTCCTTTTGCTTATTAGTAGCATCATCCTTTGCAATGTCTTCTAAAGTAGGGATCTTGACTACTTTGATAGTTACATCAAAAACTTCAAAAGCAATGCACTACAAATGAGTCACCATCTTGTTCTTCCAATCAAGATAATTCTCTCCATCAAACTTAGGACTTTCTTTTTTGAAGAATGCCATCTGATCAACCTCAAGCTATTAAAATTTCTCTCTGAGGCACTTGGCTCTGATACCAATTGTTAGGAATAGTCCCAAGAGATAACTGAGAGGGGGGGGGGGGGGGGGGTTGAATCAGTTATCTACAAGTTTCAATTCTTTATCCAATTAAGTATACTTAAACATAAAGCATAAACACAATGAAAGAACACTTGAACACAACACAATATTTTGGCTACGGGGAAACCCAAATAGGTAAAAACACTGATGGGAATTGACACCCACTAATATTCTGCACTAGTGTATTATGATCCTTGTTAGAAGATCCTTAACCATGTTAGGAGTTTAGTTACAATATATTTAGTATAGTGGACCTGGTCAAGGGTTGGACCTTGTTATTAGTCTTTTACAATAGTCTCTATTAGGGGAGAGGATGCACTGTCTGAGAGCTCATTGTTTAAAGGGGCGAAGGCTACAACCTTCTAAATGATAGATATACACTATATATGGATCTTGGTGAACTGCGCTTAGACCTGCTATCTGGATCAATTCCAATATATAGCATAAACACTTTACTTGGTCACATAGACCTTCTTCTAATGGCTCAACACTTTGCACACTTTTCTCTTCTCTTCTTAAACAACTATGAACCACACTTAAGCAATCACAAATGACTTCCTATAAGTATCTTTCCTCCAAATGATATAATTAAGTTAGCTTGTTAGAACCACCTTGAAATCATATTAGAGAAACCATAACTTTCTCCAATAACAATTCAGTCAGCTCTACTAAGCACGGAACACACTCTAGGACCTGTCCAATAAGATAATTGTACACGCACACTACACACTGTCGACTCTACCAAAACAACTGTATCTTTCTCCTCAAGCTGAATACTTTATGCACTCTTAACCAAACATCACTAACTCTTCTCTAAGATTAAATCCAAGGGTGCATACCCAAATGATAGGTGCAACTCCAGAACTAATATACTCTCTGTTGACTCTTTTGAATAAACATAGGAAACTGCTACAGTGAATATCGATTGCATAACTTCACTTCTACTGATCATCAGACCCTGTGTCCATGAATGTAACATCACTAACATATCTTCAACATATATCCAAGTGCACAAGGCTCCATGATAATTGTATGGACAACCATTCATAGAACATTGCCTGTTACTCTGTCAGGAACACTGCTGACACATGCTGCTATATAACTGTCTGTACTAATAATTAACTTTTGTGCCCATGATATCATGTTGATATCATGTCCATTATACATATACTAAATGCTTACTACATAAGACTTCCACACATGCTAATTTCCATATGTTGTCATCAATGACAAACATACAGTCAGTACTGGCATGCTGGCAAATCTCCAATAGATACAGGTCACTGGGTTGTCGAGATATTCAAGTCTAATTCTAATAAGGCTAGTGCCAAGGTCATTGAAAATGATTTTAATGTTGAGAAGATAGACCTAGGGGTGGATTATAGGGCAACAAACTTTAATATTGAAAACTCTACAAATAAAAAGATCAACTGCTGAGTACTAAAAGATGCAAAGGACAAAACAAAGATGAAGCAAGCTCTATGTGAGATGGCTAAATACATTCAATAGCTTGAAAACCCTATTCCTGAGCCTTTGGAAATGATCGCTTTGAATATGGATGTCAAGTCTCCAGATAATCATAAATTCCTCGATCAAGTGCACAAAGAGAGATCTCTATCTAAGGCATTGTACAAATGGATGTGAGAAGTTGGTTAAAAAGTTAATTATTTTTCACAGGCCTATGAGGATATCACCAAAAGGTCATCCTCCCTGGTAACTATTGTTGAGGCTAGTACTAAACTCTGGGAAGTAAAAAGGGATATTCTGGAAATAGAGATATCAAATCTAGAAGAAGCTTTTGTCTATGGTATAGACAAGTTTTTAACTAAGAAAGCAACACCTGATGTCAATGCCAGTTTGTTATTTGTCACCAAGGTTAATGAAGAATGGTGGTGTTCAATTTTTGACCAAGGTATTGAGGTGTCCAATCAGATCTTGAAGGTGATTACCTATGTTGAAGAGGTACTTAGTAATCATGTTTATTGCCTCTACAAACTATCTAAGAGTGAAGTTAAGGTTGGGATTGATGTAGCCAAGATGAAGGAATCCTATGTAGAGAAGAGAAGGCATAGGGGTTGAAGGATACTAAAGAAGTGGCAGCTCATGATTGTTCAGTTATAGCCCAGGTGTAATCATTAATGATTCTTGGTGATGAATAGATAAACACACTAGAGACAAAGCTAGAACAGTTGCAAAATTGTAAGTGTATCTGGGAGAAAAGGCTCGATTTGGTTTCTTTACCGAACCAAGTGATGCTGGAGAGATTCGCAGCTCCTTTTGAGGAGTGGACTACCACGCACAAGAAAACTAATGCTTCCACCAGTGGGGATGCTAAGAAAAGTTAATCAGTTAATTAGTCTTCGAATGGACAAGTTCCAAGTGGTTTAGGTGTTAGTTTCATTTTCCTGGAATAGACTTTTAGTTACAAAACTATTTAGGCCCTGCGTGGCTATTTATTACTTTTTGAGTGACCTCACAAGGGTTGGTTCTCTGGTTACAAAAAGTTAATTATTTTGATATTTATTGTAAGTACTTTCGATGAATGGTTTTATTTTGGATTGGAACATATGATATGATATCAATTGATTAATAGTAGATAATAGTATCTTTCTTGGATCAGTTGGTCTGATTATTACATGTATCTTGACTTCAGTTGGAATTAAATGCATGTTTCTATAATCTATGTGTATGTTCTATAATCATTTATCCATTTTTCATTTTATTTTAGTATATGTTGGATCCATCATTCTGGGAATATTTTTCATGCAATCTTAGTCAGTTGGCTTAAATGAATGTGGATCCTTCTCAGAGCATAAATCTTTCTATAGTCATTTTATATGAGAAATTGAAAAATCCTTTATTACTTTCAGGTCAAAAGTATATTTATTCTTATTGCTTTCATTCTTTTCAAATAAATGGATTATCAAGATTGATCTTTATATAAGGTAGCTGCTCCTTTAATCACAGAGAGTTTAGTCGTGAGTGACTAACTCAACTGTTGTATTGGTTTTTCCTTCAATATGGGCAAGATAGTTTAAAGATAGTTACAATTTTATTAAGAAGGAAAATCTGTATACTAACAAGTAATGACACAGATCTCTATAAAAACACTTGACATGGATCTATAAACATTTTACCAAGATCAAGGCATATTTATTTTGGATGTAATCATTAATTGTTGTGATGATTCCTATGTAATAGTTAGATCTAGGTTATTTTTGTACACCGTAGGGTTTTCTAAAATGTTGTAAACCTAGTTAGGTCAAAGCAATTTGCTATATAATTGTAATTGATGCCATTTTGACATAAGGAGAAGGAAATGAACAAGAGTTCATGAAAAAGTAGCCGCTTGCAGGACATCAGAATTTAGATAAGGGTTTGCATGACAAAGCAGTTATCAGAGTTAGTATTCAGTTTATTCAGAAACATACAAGGCTACAGAGGTAGAACAGAGGACAATATAGCACACATAAAGGTGAAATTGAATTGGTATTTCATTGATTTGATTCAGGGAAGTTGAAGTTGTCAATTGCAAATATTTTATGTTATCTTTTAACTATCATGGCAGGATTGAAAATCTCTTAACATAGTAGACTTAACAGTATGTTGTAAATCTCTTAACTAAGCGCATACTTATTTGGTGTTGATGAAATCCTTTTACCAGGTAGATCTAATCAATCTTAAGTTACTCCTAATAGGGTAAGATCACTAGAAGTGATCACACTTGTAGCCTTAACCAACATACTTTATTTACTGTAGTAGTGAAGAATTTGTGGGTGTCATCTCCACTGTAGTTCTTACCTTCTAACAAGGGTTTCTACATAAGAAAAATACTTGTGTCATGTGTTATCTACAGTGTTATACTTTACATTTACAAGTTATTTGAATGTATTTTGCAAACAATGGAATCAATTTTTTAGATATACACTACTATTGCAGATTGTCAATTCAGTAAAAGTTTTTGAGGGTACTAATTCACCCCTCCCCTCTTAGTACTTTATCTTTCCTATTCCAATAGATGGTACCCACAAATGATGCACTAAAAGTATTGTGTCCCTGTTATGAGACATTTCCTTGTTAGGAGAAGAATATTACATTAGTCAAATTCCTTGTTAGAGGAAATAACCTATTAGGAGTCTATATCCCTATTAGGCGTGAATACAAAATGGAGCTCACTGCTCTTACAAAAGGACTCTCTATCTACTATTACACATGTATCATGTAACAAAAAAAATGAACTAAAAAAATGTCTTGTATGCCAAAGTAGTTCTAGTAATATCTCACAACTTCCTCTGCATTATTCTAACATCCCAATCCATCCAGACACACTTCACAACTTTGCATCTCAAGGCATATATACTCGATCTCATAGTCTTTCTAATTGGCTCACAAATACATCACAAAATGTTTCCAACACATATTCAAATAGAAAGTATATAGTCAGTGTTCATACATTCACAAAGATAGGGTAGCACATAAACAAAATCCAAGGTAGAACCTTTGGATTCCACACGTTACTTCCTTAATTATCACAACCACTCATTTACTCTATTTCACTATTGTACAATCTTCAGGTACCCAGATCATGTTGTAAATTTTTCTAGTTAACTCCAAAATACATGAAAACTTAACTAGAGGTCTATTGTATCCCATAATAAATTCCTCTAAGTTTGCATGACTTAATTCTTCATATATTGTGCTCGCCAATCAAAACTGCACCACTGTACCTTGTCAAGTTCTTTCTAGACTTGGTCATTTTTCCAATGTGAATATCCAAAAATAAATTGTACTCCAAGTATTCATGCCAATAAGTATTGTTTCCAATATATACCATACTCATCTTCCCACTTGCCAACACACTCCTCAAGTTCTCTTCAGGACAAACCTTCTAGACTTCAACGCCACATCATGGATGACATAAGACCAAAAAATAAAACCTCTAATATGATTTTTTTATATTCATTATAGGACTCAAAATTAATCATTGCAACCACTAAAAATTAGTTTATACAACTCCCATTAGCCTTTACTTCTTTGAATGGCACTAGGTCTATTAGGCCTCTTTGACTGATTTTTAGGCCACAAATCCTCAAGAATTGACCTTACACACAAAAAATGACCTTTTTGGACACATTTTATAGAGCTTCAAAAAATGTCAAAAACTTGACACAAGTTTCTTTGGAACACATTTGTCAAAAAGTAGGTTGTCATTATTTTTAGGCCATAATTAGGTCTATTTAACAAAGAAACTACCTTATAAAAACCCCACACTAGCCAAAAAATGGCATGGAAACCTCTATATTTAATCCAAACAAAAAATAACAACAAGAATTTAGATCCCAAACATATTTCAAATTAACAACAACATTCATAGATGTAAAAATCAGTGATTTCTCATCTTATAACTGAGCTAGGGCATCAAATTTATCACAAAAGACATCACCTATGGGTCTAATACTGCCACGATCATTTATAGGACCTTATTATATTCTATTCCACCTATTTTCATATTTTTCCCATGTTGGAATTGGGAGTTACAAGAAAATCTTCTTGAAATCCCTTGCCAACTAAGTTTTCTAGATTGGTTTTACGAAAATTGTTGGTTCTCCCTCAATTCTCAACGTAAAATCACCAAATTGGTCATGAAAGAAATTTTATTTAGTCTAGTCTCCAAATATGTAATCCTTGCAACTAGATTATATAGTATGTGAATGTGCAAAGAAAACATTAGGGACTTTTTTGTCCAAAAAAATGTATAAATTTTAAGTTTTCACTGATCAAAATTATTACAAATTACATCAACAACCCATTTTTTGAATCCTTGAGGCTTATTTATCATCATTCCAAGGATTATCATTTTTTTTCCAACTTCCTTTTTTATTTTGGAACCATTGGAAAGAACTTTTTCTAAATGCTCCTTGTTAAGAAACTTTTCAAAGTTGAAAAGTTGCTCAAGAACTTTTACAACTTTTGAAACTCTTACCCCTTGTAAATAAATACATGGAATAACACTTCCTATTAACCTATAAACACCTAAATATTCATAAAAGAGACTAACTTGACCTTACTACAATACAAATTTCTATGGAGGTCTCATTAGAAATTTTAGCCTTCACATGACAACATTGGCAATTTTCGACCAATTTTACAATTAGGAACATGTATGACATTTTATGATATGAAATGATGAAAATTATTTTCAAATGGTCCTTAAGACATTATTTAAATTAATTTAAATAATAAACACATAAAAGATTCATGTTTTTCCTCACAGAGGCATGATGATTTATTGGGTGCTCCTGCACCATGGAGTGTCAGTTTGTTGGTCTTATACCAAATAAAGGAAGATGAATATTTAATTGATAGTATAACTAAAGTGAAATGTATAACTCATTAGCGATATATTGGTTAATATCTTTGTTGAATGTGTTAATACTATGGTTAGTAAATTGGATAGTATTCAGTAGGAAAGTTGTGTGGTCAATGTTTGATAAGATGAAGAGACAAGAAGAGGACATTGACCCTTCTAAGAGAGCTAGATATAACTTGAAAGGGAAGGGTAATAATTCTTCTAAAGAAATCCAAGTCCTAAATAGAATCACCCTCAACATGAGTTAGCTAGAGGTTGAAGTAACATAGGATTTGAAGAATTTAAAATAGTCTCTCTTTTTTGTTGTCCTGCAATGGTTTTTCGCTAACTTTTTCCTTTCTTTGCGCTTCTAGTTTGATAGTATTTTTTCTTTTGCTTAAAAACATTTTGTGTAAAATGTTTTATGTCCCTTGAAAATAGGTACTTGTTCCATCATAAAAAACCATATAAGTTCTTTATAGGGGTGAAATATGATTATAAACTATTGCTAGAACACCACAAATATATTATAACTACTATTGTAATAAACTAAATTATGCCTACAATAATTTAGTTTCATAATGCATCCCTCTTGGAGACCATCAAGTCAAAATATATAAATCATATAATATTATCTCTAGATTAATCAAATGATCAAACCATCCTTGATTTGAGTGTCATAAACATAAATATACATAGATCAAATATTTTTATTTAATATTTAGTAGATGTCCAGATTGAAGTTTAGGTATGTAAGGGACTAGATCTTTATTTTTTTGTATGATTATGTTTTGATAATTGTTGTATGAGAAAAACTTGATCAATTATAATGTTATAATTAACAAGTCCATCTTTCCCTTTTAAAAAGTTTGAGTCATGATAAAAAAAGAATTGGAACCTATAGAGACTCTATTTAGAATATGCCAACTCTATTTAAAATATGCCAACCTCAACGAAATAAATATTGGGGAGATCATGCTTTTATCTTTCCTTGGATAGAAAATGACACCTATATTTTTTTTATGTAATAAATAAAATCACATGTTGAAATCTATTATTAGGAAGGCCTTATATCCATACATAAAGGAAATCATTTCCCAATGTTTTAGGGGATCTAGTTTCCTTATCAAAGATAAAATACATGACTTACAAAGACCCAAAGTTATTCAACATTATTAATATAGACAAGAATAAAAGGATAATTAATATATGAATAAATTAGAATATTTATTCCTAAGGTTGATGAAATGATAAAAATGTGATACTAGTCTAACATGTGCATAAACTTAAAATAATTTTTCTTTTTTCACAATAATATTATTTAAAGAAGATATGTGAATAGTTTTGAATATAGTACTCAAGGGAGATAAAATAGATATCTTACATCCATATTTGATCTTATTGATATGTGTTGTTCTATACCATTAATTTAATGCATGTAATGAACTAAAAATGAGAAGATAATTTTGAACAAGATTAACATAATGCATAAAATTGAAAATTGAAATGTAAAATAGAAAGTCAAATCTAGATTACAAGTGAAGAGAGGGACTTGTGAATACAATTTGGGGTTGATTGGAGAAAGACACTAGCACCAGAATCTAGAAGTATATATTTGAAGATGACAATGCTAGGATTTAATTAGAAGAATTTATCTTGTCATTCTCAAAAAACCTTAGTCAAAACTAGAAAATATTAGCATGGGCAATACAATCCTAGTGTTTTGGGCTTTTTGAAGTTTGAAATTAATTTTCAATGTCTACTTTGTCCATCAATGTCATCATTGTAAGTTGAATTCTTTGGATCTACACCAATACATGAAAGAGGGGGGATGTTATATTTTATGGTGGCTTGTTTGACTAAAACCTCATATTAGTTTCCTCAACTACAATAACAATAATTGATTATAAATCAAATGGTCTTATTAGAGTAGAGGTAAAATTGATGCAAAAATATACACCTATTACCTTTGGCATGAAACCTTTTCTTGAAGCTCATGTAAGGTGGTGTATACATGTTCTTGCAAAGTCCCACAAATGTTAGTATAATGTGATAGTTTAATAAAAATTAATTAATGATGCTTGATAGAAGTTCTCAATATACTTGATGACAATCTTTAGATTTCTCTACTTGATAGGCCTTAATTTCTTGAATTTTTAGATTGTTCTTTACAAATATTAGATAGAATAGATTGCTAGGCTTTCAAAGGGAAAGATAGTTATACATATGTACATTTCTTACACCTTTTTAAAATAAAATTATTTGGAAGAGACCAAAAAAAAATTACAATCATAAAATAATTTAATAAATTTAATTTTACATGAACATAAAGGGTATGTGCAAGATCATGGTATGCCAAACTAGGCCCTTAAGTGGCAATGAATATTCAGAAAATCAGGTTTAGGCAAGTTAACATAAAAATTTGAACAAGTTATAAATATTATATCAAAAATATGTAAGAAGAGAATCTGTATAAAATTGAATTTTGTTTCTAAGATATTAGGCCTTTTTTGAAAAAAATTATTCTATATGTTGAAAAATTCAAATTTCAATGTAGTCTAGTACAAAACTTTCAGGAAAAAAATAAGAAGTAGGTGTATGTCTGACCACCTTAAACACAATCAAATGATAATTTTTTTTTTTTAAGATTCTAGATATAAGTAGTAGACTCATGTCCGGATGTGACACATATTTTTTTGTAATTTTTTTCCAAGTAAATAATTAATTATGATTTGTCTTCTACAAATTTTCTAGGATACAAAAACTCTCATGTTTGACCATGTTAACTTAGTCTAAAATTTATCAAATTAAAAACTTTTTTCATTTTTATTGTAGTAGGAAAATCATAGAATGTGACACATGTTTTGGATTTCAAAAATGTTATACAGTTTGAAAGTTATAGCTATTTTTCAATAAGTCTATCAATCAGGACTAGAAAGATAAAAAGTAGGTGTATGTCTGACCATATTTAAGAAAATCAAATGATAATTTTTTTATAAGATTCTAGATAAAAGTAGTAGACTCATGTCTAGATGTGATGTATATTTTTTTATATTTTTTTTCCAAGTGAATAATTTATTATGATTTTTCTACTACAAATCTTCCTGAATATAAAAACTCTTGTGTCTGACCACCTTAACTTAGTCTAAACTTCATCAAATTGAAAGAAATATTTATTATTATTGTATTAGGTGAAGCATAGAATGTGATGTATATTCCAGATTTCAAAAATGTTATATTGTTTGAAAGTTATAGTTATTTTTCAAAGAGTCTATCAATCAAGACTTCTTTTTCACATCGCCACTTTTTGGCATACCATGATCTTGCACATACCATAAAACAATCTTCTACATCCTAATTTATTATATTTATCAAGTAATTATTATACTTTATAATTATAATTTAAATTTATTACATTAATTCAACCAGAATATTTTCTTAAAAAATTCATTTTATATTCTTATTGTATTTTATGAAACACATCTAATTAATCTTCTCCACTACATATTTATATCAACTATATATCTTGAAAATAACCTCAATATCATTGCTAGATAATATTTAATAGTGAAAAATGTAAACATTAATATTTATAGAAAACCTTAGAATTTAAAAGAATCAAGAATTAGAGAAGTTACATACTTCCCTCCTTAGAAATGATGGGGAATTAAATATTATGCTATAAGTAAGAACATTTTAGAAAAAAAAGCATACTTATCAAATTCTAACTGTTTTGAAGAAAATTCAAATTATTATATATTTAATTCCAAAACAAAGAACTATTTTTTCTTATTAATTAAAATCATGATAAACTTATTGTAAGAAACAAAAAATTTATTAAATTTTAAACCAGTATATCAAATCCAAAAATAAAGTCATAATTATAACAAATGTACATAAGTTTTACTACCACAAAGTGTCCATAATAGTTGCCCACTAAAGATTTTATGAGTCAATTAGTAGATGAAACATGGGATACACAAAAAATATTTTAACTCACAAGTACCCTAAAACACCGTATATATTTCCTTTTAATTCATAGATTTATCATCCACAAACATATGCACATTAAACATATGCTCATTGAAAACTATGAAAAAATTCACAAATCTTCATGAATCAATCAAATCCAATTATAGAAATAATTAAGGAATATTTAATACAAACATCATTTGACAATACAATCATGTATCGAATAAGGTAATCATCCAAAAACAATCACATGAAGTCTCATTGATCTTGAACAAAAAATAAGAACCACTCAATATGGGAGGTAGTAAAATAATATTGAGAATTTCTCCCTAAGATTAAGTTTAAATAGAAACAAATAATGCTTGAATTGTAGACTCTCTCAATTATAAATACACTACATACATGCTCTTATAGTATAATTAATTAAATTAAAAAAATTATAAAATAATACAATAAGTGTTTTTTAGCATTTCAAATTTTAAAAAGTAATTAAAATACATCATTTAAATATTTATAATTTCAATAATAGTTTAAATACAAAGTATGAAGAAAGAATTATCTCAAAAAAATATAAATGAATCAATGGATCTTTGGTCCTCTAGTAATGTTGAGTAATTTTTAATGAGTCAATTATCAAATCTTGTTGACTGAAAAACTTCAACATATAATAGATAAGGTTAGAAACATGGCCTAAATAAATATGGTTGAATAGACATCTGAATCTTTTAACTCTTACTCAAAGAATTTTCAACCTAAAACTCAAACTCACACTTTAAATAGTTGAAACGAAAAACCTCTATGGAAAAAAAAGAGAAAATTGAAAGGATAACTTAGAATATCATTAGATTACTTGTGTGGAGAAAAGCATAAATGGGATATATTTTATTTCTTGGTACACAATATATGTTCTTAGCCATCAATATTTATTATAGATTTCTATTGTTGATTTAGTAAAAGTTTTTTAGGGTACTGATTCACCCCTCTCCTCTCAGTACTTTATCTTTCCTATTCCAATGATTTGTATCAAAGCTAGATCTCTTATTTGGAAGTTTAATCACTGAAGAGGAAACATCTCAGGATGGAAAGATACAAGTTGGACAAGACAATTGAGAATCAAAAGATTCAGATGGAAATCTTCATTGAACAATACCAGCAAGAAAAGGATGAATTTAAGAAGTTACCGGTTCAAAGAAAAGATATGGCTATTCGACAATGTGAGACTGATTATCATGAATAAGACATTGATGATCCATTCAAGATTTCCAGATCTAATTCAGGCAGTATATCTAACATATCTAGAGGAGAAATTTATGTTTTATTTGAAAAAAAAATCTTCATATGACTGAACAAGTTAAAGCCATGTAGATTGGTCAAGAAGCACAAATGGTAAGAATGATTGATGTGATGAATAATGCCAGACAAGCTGAATAAGAGATAAATTTGTTTGTTGAAGATAGAAGACAAATTACTAAGAAACTAAAAGAAAAGAGATCTAAGATACTGATACTTACCGAGCATCACTTTGAGATATCTAATTAGATGGTTGTTGTAATTCAAGAAATCAACTGAGTGAATAGTGAGGTAACAAGGAAACTTGAAGACATTAGTGAGCTCAGAGAAGAAAATGAAAGACTGAAGAATGAAGTGAAGATGCAGCATTAGCATAATGAAATGATGAAGAAAACTGAAGATAGTTCCAAGAAAATTAATCAATTTATCATCAGTCAAAGAGGACTTTGAAGTACTACTAGATTAGTCAAAGAGGACTTCAAAGTACTATTGGATTAGTAAAATTGAAAATTGAAATGTAAAATAGAAAGTTAAATCTAGATTAGAAGTGAAGGGAGGGAATTGTGAATACAATTTGGGTAAAATTTTTTGAGGGTATTGATTCACCCCTCCCCTCTTAGTACTTTATCTTTCCTATTCCAACAATTGGTATCAGAGCTAGATCTCTTATTTGGAAGTTTAATCATGAAGAGGAAAGATCTCAAGATGGAAAGATAGAAGTTGCACAAGACTATTGAGAATCAAAAGATTCAAATGCAAATCTTCATTGAACAATAAAAGCAAGCAAAGGATGAATTGAAAAAGTTACCAGTTCAAAGAAAATAGATGGCTATTTGGCAATGTGAGACTGATTATCATGAAGAAGACATTGATGATCCATTTGAGATTTCTAGATCGAGTTCAGGCAGTATATCTGACATATCTGAAGGAGCAATTTATAATTTATCTGAGAAAAATCTTCATCTGAATGAACAAGTTAAAGGCCTGGAGATTGGTCAAGAAGCACAAATGGTAAGAATGATTGATGTGATGAATAATGCCAAACAAGATGAACAAGTGAGAAATTTGGCTGTTGAAGACATAAGACAAATTACTAAGAAACTACAAGAAAATAAATTTGAGATACTGAGACTTACCAAGCATCACTTTGATATATATAATCAGATGGTTATTGTAAGTCAAGAAATCAACTGAATGAATAGTGAGCTAACAAGGAAACTTGAAGACATTAGTGAAATCAGAGAAGAAAATGAAAGATTGAAGAATGAAGTGAAGATGCAACATCAACATAATGAAATGATGAAGAAAATTGAAGACAGTTCCAAGAAAATTGATGAATTTCTGATCAGACAAAGAGGACTTGGAAATACTACTGGATTAGTAAAAGAGAACTATTTTTTCTTATTAATTAAAATCATGATAAAATTATTGTAAGAAACAAAACATTTATTAAATTTTTAAACCAGTATATCAAATCCAAAAAGAAAGTCATAATTAAAACAAATGTACATAAATTTTACTACCACAAAGTGTCCATAATAGTTTCCCACTAAAGATTTTATGAGTCAATTAGTGGATGAAACATGGGATACACAACAAATCTTGTAACTCACAAGTACCCTAAAACATTGTATACATTTCCTTTTAACTCATAGATTTATCATCCACAAACATATGTACATTAAACATATGCTCATTGAAAACTATGAAAAAATTCACAAATCTTCATGAATCAATCAAATCCAGTTATAGAAATAATTAAGGAAGATTTAATAAAAACATCATTTGACAACATAATCATAGATTGAATAAAGTAATCATCCAAAAACAATCACATGAAGTCTCATTGATCTTGCACAAAAAATAAGAATCACTCAATATGGGAGCTAGTAAAATAATATTAAGAATTTCTTCCTAAGATTAAGTCTAAACAGAAACAAATAATGCTTGAATTATAGACTCTCTCAATTATAAATACACTACTTATATGCTCTTATAGTAAAAATAATTAAATCAAAATATTCATAAAATAATACAATAAGTGTTTTTTAGCATTTCAAATTAAAAAAAGTAATTAAAATACATCATTAAAATATTCGTAATCTCAATAATCATTTAATTAAAAAGTATGAAGAAAGAATTATCTCAAAAAAATATAAATCAATCAATCAATCTTTGGTCTTCTAGTAATGTTGAGTAATTCTTAATGAGTCAATTACCAAATCTTGTTGAGTGCAAAACTTCGACATGTAATAGATAAGTTTAGAACCATGCCCAAATGAATATGATTGAATAGACCTCTTAATCTTTAGATCTTACTCAAAGAAATTTCAACCTAAAACTCAAACTCACACTTTAAATAGTTGAAACAAAAATCTTCTATGAAAAAAAAAGAGAAAATTGAAAAGAATAACTTGAATATCATTAGATTACTTGCATAGAGAAAACCATAAATAGGATATATTTATGCTGAAGGCATTTCTTATGTGAAACGCATCTAGCTAGGTTAACCCGATCGATGACCATCTAGCATGTCATACACATGCAAGATGATTGAAGTGATCAAAATCATATGTGGCACTTGAAAAAATCATAATCTGTAAAATTTTAGTAGTGTGAATGCGACTGCAAAGCTATTATTTAACTCACCAGCAATCGAAGTTAGGTTGTGGCTTATGAGACATGCCTACTCGCTGTGTCAGAGGCCTCCTCGCTAGTAGTTCATTCTTTTTTCCGTCCGTCGTAGATGCATTAATTTAAAAAAATTGTGGATGTCAATCCATTATAAAATGGGCCTACAAACATTACGTAGTGGCTGGACAACAAACATTATTCTATGGCACTGACAACCTTCTCTTTTTCGTCATGTACAACACTGACATCTCTTTTTTTTTTTTTCTTTTTGCGCTTCAAAAATCGTATTATTGTTTATAGTTCAATGACAGCACCACTGGAAAGATATTTTTCCAATAGTTATCATCATTTAAACCTTCACTCCATTTCCCTTCCTACACGTCAGTTCCAAAAATTATTATTTTTTGTTGCCCACACATTCATTTCATTTTTGCAATCCATTATATGTTTTATCATATTTAATATTGTTTACGTTTAAATAGAAATTTAAAAGTTATTAAATTAAAAATTTAAATGGTCAAAATATTTAAAAGCATTCTTCCGCACTGGTTTTTATTTTTCTTTTTAAACAAAATAATAATGCATGTCTTCTTCATAAGGCTCGTGAGATTTCTCTTTTGGAATTATTTTTATATATACTTGAAAATCAATATAATATTTTTAATAATATACGTATAAGTTTATTTAATCATTAATAATAATATTTTTAAATAAATTAAAATTTAAAAAATTATTATATTACTAATAATACTAATATTGACTTTAAAAGATAAAATCTATTATTTAACTATTTATTAATTTAATAAGCTTATTATTTATTATTAATTATCTTAATTGATGTTTGATTTTCATGTATTTTGATATGGTTTATAGTTTATTGTATTTTAATTTTTAATTTAAAATTAAGTTCACATTAATTATTTGTCCATTTACGAATTTATAAATTATTAAAATCAATTCAATTTATAATTATTCTTATTCTACTTCATTCAATGCACATGGTTTTACAACAACCAAAACATTATTTTGATTAGCATTGTGTATTATTATATATATATTATAATATATTTACTTTTAATAATTCATACTATAGAAAATATTAAACAAATATAAAAGGCAATTATCATAAAATAAATGTATAATACAGATTACAATTCTATAATGATTTTTATATTAACAAGATATTTGAATTTTACTATATGTTGAAAAATATATAATAATAAATAATCAAAATATTTTTTAATCAAATAAATTTGGAAGTAAATAATAAATAGATACAAATATTAAATTTGTTATACATTAACTATATCTCTGAAGTTGCATAATGTTTTTAATAGAAAA
This sequence comes from Chamaecyparis obtusa, assembly GCA_027943335.1. Classification (NCBI taxonomy): domain Eukaryota; kingdom Viridiplantae; phylum Streptophyta; class Pinopsida; order Cupressales; family Cupressaceae; genus Chamaecyparis; species Chamaecyparis obtusa. The sequence goes on along the minus strand of BSBK01006486.1, from coordinate 797,760 downwards.
TGTATCTCATGTTGACTTGATAGACTAGAACTAACCTTGTCGATATTCCTAATATTTGTAAATATAAAACACAATCAAATGGAACCATAATGGAACCATAATTGACACATGTCAATTCACTTCACATGCTTAAAATTTTCAATTATAGATTACAGTAAAATGTAATGTGTAATAGATCCTCCCCCCTCCCTCTTGAGTCTGTGTGTGTGCCTACCTCTACTTCACTCTATCTCTCTCCCTCTCCCCCTCCTCCTCCCCATCTCTATATCTTCTTCTATCTCCATTATTCTATCGCTTTGTATCACCATCTGTATCTCTCTCAATATCTCCCTCTCTATCTTCCTATATATCTCTCCTTCTCTATCTCCCTATCTCTCTCTATCTTTAACTCTACCTATACCTTTATCTCTAGATATCTATTTGTCTCTAGCTTCCTAGATCTCAATATGTCTTCATATCTACCTCTATCTTCCTTTCTCCCTTTTATCTCTATACATGTCTTTCCTTGTCTCTCCCTCTCCCTCCTCCTACACCTCTAAGTATGTACTAATAAGCCACATCAACATATCAATGCTCCACAAGACTAAACTTAGGCATCCGTGGGAAGAATCAATCCACCTCTAGAGAAGATAACCTGGAATTGCTCTAAGATTGTTTAGAATTTTGACTCTCAATTCAATTCTCGTAATATTGTAGAATGTTTTCTTGCTCTAATCAATTACCATGATTCAATAAACGTGATCAAAACAAAAATAAAATCTATGAAAAAACTTATTAAAAAAAATTAAACCCCAAACATGTGAAGGGAGACCTCTATGGTTGACATAAACATGCCCAAAATTTATGCAATATATCACTTTTTTATTGTTTAAATTGTTTTTTTCCCTATATATTTAATCAACTCAATTTTATTAATATAGATAGATGTGAGCATCTATTTTCAAATTGAAAATTTTCGGCAATATAATAAAATTTTCTACTTGAAAATAAATTTTTAAATTAAATAAACTTAAATGTATGCTATATTAAAACAATCAAATTCAAAATATCAATCAATATATCAAAATTTTCTAGATATAGAGAATTTCTATTAATCTTTGTATCTCTTTTTCAATTTAAATTGAATTTAATGTAATATAATATCTTTTAAAATCATAAGAAATAAGTAATCTATTATTGCAATTACATTCAACTTTTCTAATTTATTTTAAAAAAATACCCAATGTACTTTGAAAACGTACAATTTAATAATAAAATATTATTATTTCAACTCAATTTCATATAGATAAGGAAATTAAAAATAACACAAAAAACTCCAAATTGACTAAACCATCAGACATATACATTTAAATTCTGAATCAATTAATATCTACACTCCATAAGCTCATCACAATCTATTGATTGCCCCTATCTTATATAACGTGTTTCTTCACATTATTAAAATATTAAAAAAATGTCATAATTATATTATTACTTTAAGAAAAAAATATATGATATATAAGTATATAACATTAATACCTAAAGTCATGTAAGTATATAAGTATATTATATAATTATATTATACCAAAGGTTTACCAAAGCTATCACGAAAGCCATGGTTGGGGAGAGGTTAAGAAGGGAGCCAGAGGGAGACAATGAGAAATGGAAGAAGTGAACAAAAATCTAGAACACCTTACAAAAAGGGGATGTTACCAATTTTATTGAACAACTCCATGGGTGTAGGAAGGACATCACCAATATCTTTGTCAAAACTTGGAAAGATAGGATGGTGGAGATTGAATGAAAGTCATTCACAGTCACGGAGGAGGTTATATCTATGGTCATTGGCATTCCTACCGCTAAGGAAATATTCTACAGAGACCAAAAAATTTCTGACATGGCTGTCAAAAAGTTCGTGAGGGATGACAATGAGATGAAAGCCATTGTCAAAGTGGGCACCTACTACCTTCCTGAGAGTTTGAAGATTCTTTGGCAGTATGTTCTGAAGGCCCTCATCTACTACATTACCTTGGATACCAGGTTTGATAGAATCTACACTTATCATTTTAGGCATGGTTTCAAGATTTCCATTCCGTATTATCTCTTCTCTTCAATGAACAAGAATATACCTTGTTTTAGAGATAAGAAAATTGCTAATCCTGCTTTGCATGAAGGATTAATCCTTGTCTTATATGAATTCTTTAAAACCCAAATCATGGGCAAGGAAATTGGGGATAGCAAGGCTATCAGTGAGTACTCTAGTTTAGATTATATTCCTTCGAGCTCTTTTGTGGGCATTCCTTCAGATGACAGTGAGGAAGTTGACATCAAGAAACAGAGCAAGGGCTCCCCATCCAAGAAATGACCCCTGAAATCTATCAAGAAGGAATTACCTTCCAAAAGATAGGATAGGAAGAAGCCTAACTCAGAGGAAGAGTATAATGAAAATGAGGAAGAAATGGATTCGGAAGAAGAAGTGTGAAACCCCATTTTGGATTCCGTTGTGATGCAAGAACAGGACAAGGAGGACACCCCCAAACCAATGCAGGACCTTTCTGGCCACTTGTCAATTGATCTCACTATCAGCGAGGAATAAATCCTTCCTCCTCAATCCCCAGGCACTAACACTAAAAATCAAGCCCCCGTGACTGATGATAAAGATGAGCAGGGCACTAACCAGTCACCCATAAGGATTGATGAGACCGAAGAAGCCTAAGGGGGGGAGTATAATAGGCAGGACACTGGGAGGGGTAAAAGGGTTTGGAGAAACATTAATATCAACACCGTGTGCATGGGAATTATAAGGGAAGTCGTCTATCCTCAGATTTTGGAGGACAATGAAGGAAAATTCCATAAGGAAGAATTGATAGACCTTGCACTGGTTGTGCTCAGTGATAAAGCCAGGGAGATGGACATGGATTTTCTCAACAATACTAAAAATAGTATGCTGGATCAGTTTTGATCTTTCAAATGGCTCTACCACAAGATCAAAGACATAAAGGAAAAAATTTAGGGCTTGGACAACAAGGATAAGACCACAAAGATTAAGCCAAGTCTTGAAACCAGGGTCATGAACATGGAATACAAAATGATAAGTCTGGAAAAAATCCTCAAGGGAGTGGCAGAGAAATTTTTTAACATCCTTAAAATGTCCAACAAGAACCTTAAGCTATTGATTAAAAAGATGGAAGAAAAAATGGACCCCAAGACTGAGCAGAGGACAGTGAAGGAGGACAAAGAGCTGACTGAAGGACCAAGTAAAAGAACTAGGAAGAACAGGGAGAAAATTGATCCACAAGGTTCCCAAGTGCAGAACGTTAAAGACATTGTTCAACTGATGGAGGCCCTTGAAAGCAATGTGGCTATCATGCTTAGGAGCTTGGCATAACTTGTCATGGTGCTCTTTCTTTTGGCTTTGCTTTATTTTATCTATTTTTTCTTGTTCAACCCTGTGGTGGCCAGTCCTAGCTACTCTGTTTTGTTTTTCTTTGCTTGGTTCTCTTGAATTTCCTTAGACTTTACACTGCTGTGGGTTTTAGGGTCCTTGTAAAACCTACTTTACTTAATTAAAAACATTAATACCTAAAGTAAATAACATTAATCAATTATAGAAGAATAATTGACAATATGTCTGCTCTGCTTTTTCGTAGCCACCGTGTAATCTTCACGAAAGAACTATTAGACAAGCAATTCGAGATTTTTTCAAAGACCAGATATGCTAGCAGTCTCACAACCTAGTTTTCCTCAGGAAATGCCATGGTCTGCTATAGGGCTTCAGGTAGGGCATGAAGGTCCCCCAACTGGTGATTACACCTGCAATAATTTGCAAGGATATTTGACCTGCTGAGAATAGAGGAAAGTTGGGTAGGGAACAAATGTACCCTAGGCTAGAAGTTGAATCTAGGCAGGCAGACTTGGGGTGATTTAAAGCTAGAAACCATAAACGATCAAGAAAATTTTCTATCCATCAATCACAGAAACTTAAAACACTTCTCCTACAAAATAATTTTGAGACTCTCAATGATTTGCTACTAAGCCCTAATGCTAAAAATTCCCCAAGAAACGAAGTGATGGAAAGAAAAACCCTTGTCTTAACCTAGTCTCTAGAAAAAATTTATACTCCTCCGCACAAATGAAGGATCTCCAATCAACCCATGCCCATTCATCAATCATCCCTAAACCCTAAAATTCCCCCTTACCCTCCCCCCCACCACAGATTAGGTTTGAATTCTCCTCTAATTATTAAAGTCAAGGATGACAACATTGAGCGATCAGAAATATAGTTAAAGCTAAAGGGAGTGGTTTTAAGATGGAATGGTTATGGCATCCTTGCATCCTCCATTACAGACTGGCTCAAAAAGAAACTCAAAAACCAAGCTAGTATTGCTCTTCTTACAGATGAATTTATTTTCATATACTATTTTGATTTGAAAATTAAAGATAAATTTTTGGCAAATAAAGGCCCTAAGTATTTAGGACATGATTTTATGGTGTTAGAATGGAATCCACATTTTAATCCCAATAATATCTAAGGTATTGAAGTACCTAGGGCTGTTAGACTAATTAATCTACCGATGTAATGCTCTAATCCTAGAATTTTTAAATAGATAGGTAATAAGTTAGGGCTTTTCGAAAGGTCAATAGTTACCAAATATCCCCAATCAGAAACAATTATTATAGTTAAAATGGATGTTTTGATAAAATCCCTTCGTTCAATTATTATTCAGAGTAGTTCAAACAAGTTTACATTAAATCCCATCATTATGATAGACATTGTCATGGATTATAAGGAAAAAATTAGAAACACTGAGCCTACTCAACCCCTTTCCTCTCCACCCAAGGATATCACAATCCATCTTAATAAAGTAGGAGGGGGTTTCTTGATTAAGATCCCAATAGACTAGTACATGATGATAAAAATAAAGATCAAGAGTTTCCAAGATTGCCAGAAACCTCTCAGTCTACCCCAATGCTTGAAATGGAGCATCATCCTTCTAGAGCAGTATCCCACTCCCCCGGGATAGCATTGAACACCACTATAAAAGGGGGAAGTAATACCATAAGAGAGAATAATATCTCACTAACTCCAGATCGGCATTCACCCAAAATTTTGGAATTAAAAATAGTAAGAACAAACTAGTTCATAGAGGAGGTTCTAACCTATGAGTTAGGGATCCTTGTAGATATAGAACCTATAATTCAACCACACAATGTAGGAATACTCTTAGTTTCTTCCCTTGAACATCAAGAACATAAGATAATGGTTGTCGATATCATGATCAATGATGTTTCAGCTCACCCCTCGATTGCATTACTAGATGATAAGGCAGAAGGCAACCTAGCAAGCCTAATAAATCAGAAGAATGTTTGAGTAACTGAAATAGAATTGGAAGATAGGAAATGTGAGATAGAGGTTAAAACAATCTCAGAGTTTCTAGGAGAAATAGTCACAAATGAACTGATGGATCAATTCCTAGATGAGATATGTGACAAAGAAGAATTATCCCTCCAAAGAGAACTATTAATCAAAGGCATTATGTCAGGTGAGGAATTTAAGGAAGAAAGGTTGGAAGACATGTTATTAGAACTACAAGATAAAGAAACTCAAGAAGAAGAGTCACTAGGAATATCCATCTTCAAGGAAAATAGGGGTTCTTCGAATTGTGCCAAAAGATCAAAGAAAAGAGGAAGAAAACCAAAAATAGAATTATGGGAGCAAGCGGGCGAGGCAGCAGGCCAAGTTAAGATAACATCAATTCTATATGCTGGGAAGGGGAAGATCCTTCCCAAGGAGCCATGAACATCCTTACATGGAATGTTAGGGGCATGAATGCCCTTGACAAGTAGCGAATTATTAAACGTTGCATTTATACCTTTAACCCATAAATTATTCTAATTCAAGAAACTAAAATGAACAACGAAGAAACTCTAAACTTTAAAAGGAAATTAGGTATCTGAGAACTAATAGCTTCTCCAACACAAGGAGCATCCAGAGGCCTAGCCATTATCTGGGATCCTCGATGCATCACATTTGAAATAATAGAAAATAGAAAATATTGGATGAGCGGCATGGTCAGAAATCATAGAAATAATTTATCTTTCTACATAATTAATTTATATGGACCAATTCAGAATAGGGACAAGTTACAAGTATGGCAGGAAATAGAAGCCTCCTTCAGTCATATCCCAAAATCTATATGGATTTTAGGTGGGGACTTTAAGGTCATAACTAAAGTAGTAGAGAAGAAAGGAGGAAGGTGCACACTCCCCATTTTGGCTAAGGATTTTTCATCTTGGGCAGATAAGGTTTCACTACTAGAAATCTCCACTGAAGACAACTCCTTCACATGGAATAATAGAAGACCAGGCTTCTGCAATATTGCAGAAAAATTAGATAGATTCTTCCTTAAAGGAAGCTTGATCAACACTGATTACTCATTTGAAGCTAATATCCTTCCAATCTTAGGATCAGACCATTACCCAGTTCAATTACACATCCATGCAGAGGTAAAGCCAAAAAAATGTCCTTTTAAATTTGAGCAAGTGTGGCTTAGGGACCTAGAGATTCTGAACCTTATTGAATAATGGTGGCAAGAACCAAAACTGACAAGCTCCAAAATGTTCATTGTCGTGAATAAACTAAAATAGATTAAGAAAAAAATTATAGATTGGAATGCAAATAAATTTGGGAACATCTTTGATTCAAAACTCAAAATTGAAAAAGAATTAAGTAAGGTGAATTCCCAGGTCATTCAAAATGGAATGAATGATGTTCTATATATTAGAGAAAAGAAGCTACTATTAGAATACGAAGAAATTTTTGCTAGAGAAGAAATTTTATGGAAACAAAATGTTAGAATAACTGAGAGGGGAGTGAATCAGTTATCCATAGTCCCAATCAAAAAATGTATATCCAAAAATAATTTACTAAAACTTCTGCTGCTCAGTAAACTAAAATAGTATTATGTCTATGCTTTTACCGATTACTAGTTAATAACATGTAATGATTACTGACCAAATCCAACATGCAACATGCAAAGTATGATAACAAACAATCAACATAATCAACACATAACACAAGAGATTTAACGTGGAAACCTCGTGAAGGGAAAAAGCACTTGGGAACGACAACCCAAAAATTGTTCACTCTTCTGAAGTGAGGTCAGTGAAGACCCCACCTTGTTAAAGGTTACAAACACACTACAAGGTGTGACCTTGTTAGAGGATTTTAGACCAACCGTTATCATCCAACCAACATTTACAATGGGGTTGACAGGATAACAAATGTACACTCTATGAATGACACTACAAGACTTTCTAGTCTACTCTGTTAAGAGATTTCTCTATTTACAATGGTTAAAATGTAACAGTAGTTGATCTGATTACAACACAACTTCAATTTCAGATTATTAGATCTATGTTAAGCTCATTCAAATCCTCTAATCAATTTATCAATTCTGTTTCAATCAATACTCAGTAACTTACCGTCACTCAGTAATAGCTTTCTGATGCTCGGTAATCTCTACAGTTTGGTTCTCCTTAACCAGTTTGATCAGGCTTGCATGAAGCTTGTTCACAAAATATCTTCTACAGTCTCCTTCTTCTAGCATGATTTCATCATGAAATCCAAGTCTCTTAAATAGACGAGTAAACCTTTTTAATTCCATCCATCAAATTTTTCCGGTTAATCTCCTTTGTTGATTTTGCCGCTTAAACCTTCCTTGACTGATGTGTCAGTAACACATTTTGTTTCAATTCATTAGATCTTCTTTGAATTATGTTAGCCGTCAATCTTTGTAACAAACATTATCTTCATCTCTGATTTTGATGTACTTTACAACTCATCAACTTCATCAGCTAAACTAGTCATTTAGTTCTTTTCTTCTACTTAGTTAATAAAGAAATGTGTCGGTGAACACAGGCTCAATTTGTACTATGATCGGTATACACTACACTACGTCAGTGTATACTAAAATGGTTCTTTAACCGACAACACTTCTTTGTGCATTTTTCTCTATCCTTCATCATAGATGAATGCAACATAATCAAGTCAATAACATTAGGTCATAGACTCATCCATAAGTTACCCAATGTATTCCTTATCCTTATCTATCATATCCATCTTCCTCATGTAGATATATTCTATTCTTCATCTCTTTTCTTCTTCTTCTACAGATGTTTGGGTATAGTAACTTACAAGATAAGTATTGTCAAAACTAGTTGACATCAATGACAACATATTACTGATTTAACCATCTTACATATCTAATCAGCAACTTAGTGATCTTAAATCACAGATCTTCAAGTTATACAATGTATTCAAATTAGTTGTAGTTCATCACAGAAATCCAGAGAAAATTGGCTAGAGGCAGGTGACAGGAAAACTAAATTTTTTCATAATAGTACCAAATAGAGAAGGAATATAAATAAGATTACAAAAATTAAGAATGAAATAGGAAATCTAATAGAAGACCCAAAGGAAATAGCTAATGAAATAGTGAGGTATTTTAAAAACATCCTTAATAACTTGGAATTCTCAGATAGAAATAATCAATTAGATTTTCTTAAAAATATCCCCAAAGTCATCACTAAACAGCAAAACCAGTCCTTGAATGGTAAATTCACTATCGAAGGAGTTCATAAAGCTCTCATGCAGATGCACCTAGACAAGTCTCCAGGTCTAGATGGCTTCTTAGTAGTTTTCTTTCAAAAATGTTGGCACTTTATAGGGACAAAAATAATAGAAGCATTAGAAGGCATTAGAAACTCAGGGAAGATGTTGAAAGAAGTAAACAATACATTCATAGCCCTCATCCCCAAAAAGAGTAAACCTATTAGCCTAGATGACTATAGACCTATTGCACTATGTAATACGCTATATAAAATCCTAACTAAAACCTTGGCCATAAGGCTTCAGAAACTTCTACCATCGCTCATTAGCAAGGAGCAGATAGTATTTGTTCCAGGGAGGTCAATTTTCGATGGAGTAATCATTTCTCAAGAAGCTATCCACTCGGTCCAACAAAATTTGAACCCCAGTATGCTCATTAAACTAGATATTAAGAAGGCTTATGACAAGGTAGATTGGAGATTCCTCTACAAATGCTAGGAAGCCTTTGGTTTTGAAAAAAGTTGGATTAATCCAATCTTTGAATGTATATCTACCCTGTCACTATCTATTTTAATAAATGGAACTCCAACAAGTTTTTCTACCATTTCTAGAGGTTTAAGATAGGGAGATCCAATTTCTCCCTTTTTATTTATCATTATGGTTGAAGCCTTGGGCAGGACCATAGCAAAGGAACAAGAGAGATGAACTATTGAAGGTATAGCCATTACCTAAAAAATTAAACCCTCTACTCATGAACACTTTGTTGATGATACCCAACTCTACGGTGCCACCAATGGTAGAGAAGCTAGAGCCTTTAAAAATATCTTGGAATCCTATTCCAAAGCCTTGGGTCAGGAAATAAATCCGGACAAATCTGAAATTTTTTTCTTTAACACAAATAAGAAAGTGGAAAGGGACATATGTAATATCCTCAATTTCAAATAGGGAAAGCTCCCCTGTAGATACCTAGGCCTTCCTTTGGTTAAAGATAATAGAACTACTAACTCATGAAACCCTATGATTGAGAAGATTAAGAATAAGATGAATTCATGGAAAGGTAAATGGTTATCCTCAACTAGTAGAGCATTCATTGTGAAGTCAGTTTTAGTAGCTATGCCTGCATATCAATTATCATGTATTTAGCTTCCTGCAAATAAGAAATTAGAAATAAATAAAATCCTTAGGACCTTCCTTTGGCAAGGAAGTGGGGACAAGGGGAAAATTATCCTAATTTCATGGGAAAATGTATGTAAACCTAAGGATGAAGGAGGTATTGGGATTATAAATCTAGGAGACCAAGGATCAGCTCTAGGAGCAAAATTAGTTTGGCGATTATACAGAAACCCAGAAGCCAAATGGGCCAAGATTCTCACTAGTAAATATCTAAAAGATAACTCACCTTTAAACATCTTTAGAGAGGCTAATCCAATGAGAGGATCTAAAATCTAGAATTTTATGATAGAGTGTAGACATATAATTATGGATAAACTTGTAATCCTAGCACCGACAAAGATGTTCTTTTTTGGATAGACTCATGGGGAGGATATGAAGCTTTATATAAAAATCCTAACTACTTACCCTTCAAAAATCTCTTAGAAGAAAAATTTGGATATTTTCTCAAAGACTATATAGAATTTAATGGAGAAGAATGGGTTTGGAATCCCTTCACAGACTTAGGATTTTCTTGAAGACAGCTAGAAGGATTATACAAGATCTTAAATAAATGAAAAATTATTCTTAATAAGTCCAAGGACTCCTTAGTGTGGGATGGAACCAAAAATGGGGAATACAATACCAAAGATGGCTACAAGATTATTAATAAAAACTATAAAAGACCTAAAACTGTCATCCCAATCAACCTATGTTGGAAAAAGGGATTTCTTCCCAAAGTGGGTTTTTGCACTTGGCTGGCCCTCAATTACAGGCTTCTTACAATAGAAAGATTTAAAAGATTAGGATTCTGAGGCCCTAGTAGGTGCCCTCTTTATGAGAATAATGAAGAATATATCGATCATTTATTTGTAAACTATCCCTTCACAGTAGAATGTTGGACTGGCTCAAAGGAAACTTAGGATGGTCCTCAGCCTCTCCCTTCTCTCTCCTAGAAAAGCTCCAAGCTTGGCCAATTATTAAAAGGGACAACATTTATGAAAACCTCTGGACATCTTCCCCTTCATTACTAATGTGGGAGATTTGGAAAGAGAGGAACAAAAGAATCTTCAAAGATGAGAAAATGGATTGGAGACATCTTTGTAACAAGATAGAAGTTGCTATCATAGAAAACATGAATAGTGGATTATCCATAATTCAAAAAAATAACTGACATATGAGCCACTGGGATGAAAAAATGAGGAGGGTGTGGCAGGGTCTTTCCCTTCCCCCCTTTATTGGTTCAGGAGACAAAGGAACAACATCAAAAAGAAAGGAATGCAAGTGGAGTCCCCCTGAAGATGGCTGGTACAAACTTAACTTTAACGGAGCCTCTAGAGGCAATCCAAGGATTCTAGGTATAGAATGTTGTATTCATTCCCATGAGGGAGTCAAGATTGCATCCCTAGTAGCCCCTTTAGGTATTGAAACCAATAACTAGGTTGAACTATCAACCTTAATCAAGGGATTGAGAAAGGGAATCTCCCTAGGGATTCAACTTCTAGAAATTGAAGGAGACTCCACAATTGTTATAAATGCTCTAAGAATTGGATCCACCCCTAATTGGAAACTGAACTCCCTCCTTTCTCAAGCACTAGAATTATGCAATTCCTTTAAAAAAGTAACCTTTAATCATATTTATAGAGAAGGTAACAAAAGGGTAGACGAACTAGCTAACATGGGTGTAGATGGTATTACACTCACTTAAAACTTTAGGAATATGGGATCCCATAGGATAATAAGAGCTCTATCCATACATCTTTCAAACAAAGCCTACCTTAGCATCCCCTTGTAGATAACGAGTTAGTCTCTTAGTTTTCAATAGATTCTAGCACCTTTATTAGGATCAAAATTTAGGCTCAATCTCAAATGTCCCACCTCTTCTCCAATAAGTAGGGTTCTCTAATTTATGAGAGTCCTTTCTCTCCCATTTAGATTATCCTTTTACATTTTTATCTATCCTTCATTGCAGTATATTCATGAACTATTATAATTCTTAGTTCCTAATAAACTATTATAATTATGAACTATTATATTCATGAACTATTATAATGCTAAGACTTAATATTTCACGCAAGCTTAGGTAGAACTCTGACCTCCATTATGGTGTCCTTATCTTACTTACACCTATATCAAGTCTTAGCATTTAATATTAGCCTCATCAATAATGTATCCTTGTTGATTAATTTCTAGGTAGACTTTTAAATTTTATAGGGACTTGAATAAATTTGAGCCAGCTAGATAGCTTGCCACATGAATTGGCAGGATCTGCTCTCATAATAAAAAATAGGCTCGTACCAATAAATTATGAAACTTTACCCTCTCGGATATTTCACAAAAAATATGATGATTTTGATGCCCTCTCACATTCCTCGAGAATAATTAGCAATCTAATATAGTAATGGGATCGAATGCTAGCCAATCTTAAATATGAGCATACTATTATGATTAGGAATAAATTTAGCACTAAAATGGATAGACAGTAAGACAAAATCAATAATACTCCCCATGTCAGGTACTATGAGAGACACATGGCAAAGGGAGGAACATTTAAGGGATATAAATCCACTTACCATGATTAACTCAAGGAAGTATAATAAAGCTGATCTTAACAAGTAATTATCATTAAGGAAGGCATGAGAAGACTTGGAAATTTTTACTATAAGAAATGATGGCGTATTTAAATCATGTAAAGCTAGGTTCTTATTATTAAGAAATAATGGATTCTCAATCCTGGAAGACATGGAGAAATTAACATGACAATAATCATATGCAGTCTCTATAAATCTCCCTATTTTGGGCTTGAAGTGTATAGTTGCTTCATAGAATGGATTCAATCCACAGGTGAGTTGTGTTCCTTCCAATAGATGGAGTCTAGACTGATCACCTTCATATCAATTGGGAGAAGAGCAATGGAATCCAAAGGATGCATTACACCGGAGAGATGGAACCAATTGCTGCATCCTCTTTTAGACTCTACAAGGAGAGCTTTAGAAAGGGCCATTGGGGACCACTATTTTGATAATGATTTTACCTATAGAACCAATGGAAAAATTACTGGGAAATTTATAGCCATCTCAGTGTTCGCAGGGAGAAAGAAAGAGGATATCATTAAGGGGGCTCAAATTCTCTTTGATGAGGACCTTCTTGGGGGAGTAGAAAAAATGGTTTTTGGAATAGATAACCAGCTCACTATTCCCTATCCTAAGATTACTATGAAGATAGAAATTTCAATGTTGTCAAAAATTCCTCACTCCCAATGCATTCCCATAATAACATTCAAAGATGAGAAAAGGTTTGACCTTCACTGGCCAGAGATGGCAATGAACTTAGAATTTCTATAGAAAGATCTTTTGCACGAAGATATGGAAACAGAGTGGCTTCTCAACTATTGGAGATAGGAAGGTTTCGACATCCCGATAGACCTGGATAAGGAGAAAGCAGAGAATCTACATATAATGGCTCCTGAAGTCATTAGATGCATGTGCCATTCAAAAAAGGCCTCTAATGAAGACGAATGCATCGTGATCATGAGGAAAGGAGATAATGTATGGAATTGCAAAATGATTTGGAAGGAAGGAGATGAAGGAAAGGAGCAATAAATCAGTTGGTACTATGGTCTCTTTGTGGGTTTTAAAATAGACATGAATATATAGAAAATAGAAAATTCATAGTAGATTAGCAACCCTATTATTAGAAATGTATAAGACTTTTATACGGCATATACGAGAAAGTTTCTATGGATTTTGTGATAGATAAGAACAATGTAATTAAAGTGATGTGAATACTTACTACTAGTTAATCTTAGCAATCTATCCTTTCTAAAACCTGTGGGTTTTTTCTAACACACTTAATGTATTTCATCTTATATTACTAGTATTATTTTTCAAATAAACCCTAAATACCTCTAAATAAACTCTAATTTAGAAGAAATATTTAGAATGGAGATTCCTGATGTCTCTCTAAGCATAATAATGAAAGGATAGCTAGTTTTATGAAATTAGATTGAGAAAGGAGTATTTTAGCTAAAAAACTCCTCGAATTCTTTGTATTCTGATATGCTAGTAGAAGACTGTGCTAGTTTTATATTTTAGATAAGGAATAATTCAATGGATTTGATGATATGCAGGCTATTTTAATTTTTGGCTAAAACAAAAATTTTGATCATTCTATCATTTAATAATTTAGTTCAAATGGCAATAGTAAGTAATCTTTTCGCAAAAATCCCTATCAGTTTAAGTATTCCAGGTCCAGGTTTTACCTTAATATTAACTTACTATGCATCAAGAAGTTTATTTTGGTCCAAGGTTTTTAGTCGACTACCATTAAAGTTCCCTAGTTTTGAACTCCAGATGTCAGACTTATTATCAATATGAACAACAATATTTTATACCTCAGGACTGTGACTGAATTCTATGGCTTTAAAGGCAAGCAAAGTGCTATCTTTGGTTACACTCAGTTATGTTTTTCCTCTTTTAGCTACTGCTATTTTAAAGTTTTATATGTTAATATTCTTTCACAATATGCTTCTATTCTTAAATTTCATTAACATCACATGCATATCTTGTCTTGAATAAGAGTATATGTAAGGCTCTTCCTGCCTCGAAGCAAAGCTCAAAACAACATTAAGAACAATTTGAGATGTTAGTTTAAGCTAATATAGATATGCAAATATTATTCATATATATATATATATTTCATTCTTCGATGATTTTCCTCTCTTCCTGTTATACACTCAATTTCAACTCATGGGTTAATTTTTTCTCAATTATGTGTACCCTTAAGTTTTAATAATGGTATTTTAAGGTTTGTAGGCTTTGGTTTCTTAGAACTGTGGTTGTATTCCTATGATAAATTTATTGATGGCCTTTCAAGGTTTTTGGTATTCAAGGATATATTCACATCAAAAATCATAAATTTTTACAGTTTCTTTCAGGGTTATTGGATTTCTCAGTCTTTTTAAGAGATTTAGCAAGGCTTTCCCAGTTTCGGTGTTGAGCTCATAACATTTTTTAGAACAATTTGAAGGGATAGTTTAAGATATAATCCTTTTTTCGCTCAATCCTTATATCTAGCATAAATTATGTCATGTTCCCTTAAATTTGGCAAAGGTTAAATGATCTTTCGAAGACTCATTTTAGTTTGTGTTTTTGTCTGTCTTAAACTTCTAAACTTTAAGCACAATCAGCAATAGGACAACTAATATCAAAGAGGATTCTATTTCCCCTATAAATGACTTATATCTAGCATATAAGTGTATTGGAAAAATCACTAGAGGGATTTCTTTGTCAGGCAAGAGTCATTATTCCCTTCGTATTAAGGTCCTTATATATGCATATATATTACCCAGTTAGTTTAGATTTTATAATTTGGTTAGTTCATATTTTATTGTCATACACTTAGATTAGTATATATAGACATTATCATAGTTTTAAGATATGTTTATATATATTATGCTAGATTTTCATATACATATATATATTTTCTTATATATGTATTTTATTCTGATAGTATAATCCTCAACTCGTATCATGATGGATGTTTAGCTTTTAGGGTAGTGAGGATATTTTCTAGCTCTTGTTATTAGGTATATAGGGTAGTGAGGATACTATCTAGCTCTTGTTATCTATTATATAGCATAGATACATATTGCCACATAAATATATTCATTCACATCATTTTTTAGATTCATATAAATAGTAGATATATACATATATACTGTTATAGAATTCATATATATCTATATATATCTATATATATCTCTCTCTATATATATTAAAAAATTTATTCATTATTTTAGTAATATATATTTATTTTGCATTTTTCAGATAATAATATTCTCTCAGTAAAATATATATTTTTTCATCCTTTGAACTATTGAATACTTATATTTAAGGAAATTTTTTGCATAAAGCTAAATATATAGGCATATAGGGAAGCTCATATTTATATAGGTAAGATCATATCACTATGCTCATATAGGTAAACATACATTAAAAGATCCTTTTAGGTAAGCTCATATAGTCTTTATTAATCAAGCTCATTCTAGGCGGCGAAATATGAAACGAATAATCACATGATTAATTACCACTCAATAACTATCCATTTCGATCTACCTTCTGTAAGTGTTTTTAGGGACCTTTGCAATATATAGGTTAGGATTTTCTTCTCACAAAGCATCTCCTCAAGAAATGGCAACTCCAATAAAGTTAAGATGCCTAAACAAGCAAGTTGCCTTTGAAGGAAAAATTTCATCTAAAAAAATCAAGAAGATAATATTGATCAAATTCAACATAGTAGTAAGAGCAGTATCCATCATTTTAAGCGAGGAGTTCAAGGAGAATATCAATAGACATCGTGTTAACTCAGATATCCTGGCTATGTCTATTGCCTCAGCCCTACAGGTGGACCCAGACATAACGACTATTGGGAACCTGTGTAGAAGAATTTTCAAGAAGTATTTAGTGGATCTGGACAAAGTTCTGCATAGTATACACACTAATTTATCCATCCCCAAGCCTACAAATTACAATAGTAGAATCATCAACCATAACTGTGTATCGACATTTCTTAGTCTAGAAATGGAAGACTGAGATAAATTTTTAGCAGAGACCCCTTCCATAAGAAGAAACTTGGATTTCCTACTATTTTTCACCCATGTACGACCTCCACCTGATATGAACTGGATGAATGAGTTTATTATGGACGATGGCATTAGGCTTAAGATGGTTAAGGAAGACAAAGACTCTTTGGCATCTTCATGCTCTTCAAGTAGGCCCTAAAAAAGTCATCTCAACAACAAGGGCATCAAAGTGTTAATCTCAGAATATTGCAAAAAGGGTTAGTTTCTGGATGTGAAATCTTTTGCATACTTCTTTTATCTAAGAATTTTTCTCTCTTTAAATGAGTTAGTTATGTTTTGATGTCAATCCATTTTTCTTTTATCACAAATTTGATAAAATCTGGGCCTCATATAAATAAAGTAATCCCTACCAAATCAGTTCTTAAATAATAGCTGTAAACAAAGAATGACAATAATAGTTTCTTTTCGAAGGTATGATCCATTAAAATGAAAGGATTCAAATCTAGTTTTTTCTTCTCACATACAAAAATAATATATATTAAGACATATACACAAGAATATAGATCTTCTCCATGGGTGTATTAATTTATTTGGGTATGCTTGCATTTTCACATAAAGGAAGCATGTTCTAACTAGTTTTCCTTTCAGTTTTCTTTTTTGAAGGATGGTTTCTGATTTTACATAAACATTAGAACAATAGATAAGAAGGCTATTAAAATTTACATCTATGCTAGCTGGTAAGATTTGCACAGATATCTCTTTAAGTTAAGTTGTTAGTTGTTAGCTCTGTCAATGATATTTCCTAAAAAAAATTGTAAGAAAGGAAAGTGATTTTCAAAAACAAGATGTTAGTAATTCTTATAATATGCTAGGCTACTCCCTCACTTTTCCTTGCAAAGGATGCATGAGTAAAATCTTCTTATCTCATCTTCAGTTGTATTTTGCTACATGATACTCTGCAGATGACTATGTGGGACTTTTGGAGTTGGAACCTTATGATATTAATTTCCAGCCAGAGATATTAATCTATTTATAGTAGAAAGATGGTACATGAAGGAATAGTGCTATATTTTTAAGATTTATTCTAAGATTTGGTTTCATTATATATCTTATCATTAATGCAGTAATTAGATAGGATTTCTCTTCAAGATAATCCTTTGAGAGCAAGAGTTTCAAGCATACTTATGCAGTTGTGCAATGGGTTAAGGAATCTTACTCCCTTCTCAAGATATATTAAAATAGGAAAATAGAGAATGATTAATTTACTTTTAGAAAAGAAGAATATTAGTGTTAAGTTACAATTATAGTTTTTCTTTGCACATACTAATGAGGACCTTAGCCAAATTTAGTTATTTTAGGCAAAGGGGGTCTAGAAGCTATCATAAGCTATCATATGAGACTCTGGTCATAATTGGTGACATAAAGACTAAGCAATGAGTTAAATAGAAAGAGTCTAATTGAAAGGAAGGATTGCTATCTTCTCCACAAGATGCTTTCCTAATCAGGACAAGGTCGAGAAAAAAAAATAAAATTAGTACTTAATGTAATGAAATGGAAAATCCTTTGTGATCAGAGTGTATGCCCTCTTAGATCTTTATGTATTATAATCTGGACTACGGTTCTAGGCAAGGCTGGAGGTTTTCTTAGCCCCACTCTTTCCTACCAGCACCTATACTGAGCGGGGTTTTTGTAACACTTTTAGTATAATTAATATAATTCTCGGCTTCGGCCTTTTACCAAAAAAAAAACATTAATACATAAATAAAAGTATAAAAAAATATGTATACAAGTACACATAACTTATATCTCCTTACTACATTCATAGCTAGTTGTATACTTATAAACTAGCTATACTTATAGAGATGTTAGTATTAATAAATAGAGAGAGGGGTGAAGATAAAATCAATCTCTCTCACCCTCCCTTCCCCTGGGTGGTCCCACAATAGTGAGTCCCACTTTTTGGCCAACTTTGACATAGAGTTCAACATTCTGAGAAAAAAATTCACTTTCGAACATTTGTTGCCACAAAACTATTAGGAATTTGAAGATGATGTAAACTAGAGTCTTTTAGAATTTTATTTCTATTTTCTAAATATATTTTAAAAAAAAATAAAAAATCATTTTAATTCATTTTTCCTTCTCCTTCTAAAAGTGGTTTGCGTGAAAAAACTATGTTCTTAAGAAGTTACTGTCACTTGGATCAACATAACTTTTTTTTAAAATATGATAACAATGTAATTCTTTCGAGATTATATTTTTAACTTCAATATCTAAAGGATGCAATTGGTTTTATTCATTTTGGATCAATATTTCATAGTTTATTAAGTTTTAAAGTAACTGTAACTGTAATTTAGACATAAGGTCACTTGGATCGCTCTAACTTGATCTCTATATATCAAAATTCATTTTTTCTTTTTTTCATAGGAAGGTAACACAAATACGCTTTTCCTACATATTTTTTATAATTTTTTTTTTATCATTTACTATTTTTCTTGAAGTCTTGAAGAGACAGGTTGTTGAATGACCAAACAACCTATGTTTAGTTAAACTAATATTTAAAAATGATAATGAACTCAATATGTATTAAAAATATATTCATTAGAAATCTTGTTATGAATAGCATCATTTGACATCATCTGTTAGAAAAAATCATCTTGTTTAGTCCTTGTTTCAGATCCCGGAAGACCATTTTTCTAAAGATTTGTTGTTTCCTGAGAGTAAAATTTCATTTTTGGGGTCTTCGTGCGAAGACCCCCTTTGCACGAAGACATCTGAGAGGCTTCGTGTGAAGACCCCTCACACAAAGCCTTGCAAATGAAAATCTTGGCTTGCCAAAATTTTATCTTGGGTACTTCGCATGAAGTTATATACTTCGATCGAAGTCGACATGTAAAATGATTTTGTAAATAAAATTTACAATGGTATAAAAGTAAAACATTTTTTTTAAATTTTATATCGAATTGCAATTAATAAATTCGCATTTTCTATTATTGAAGACACTTTTTGGAGGATTGATATTTCTATTTTTTCAAAGGCATAATTTTTATTGACAATCTTGTGGAAGACATTTTTTGAGCTCGAAGAAATGGGGAACAAGAAGGGAAGACAAAGTAAATCTTCTAGAAAAAGGTCACCTGGTACTGAACAAAGAAATCATGAAGCTGCATTGACATATTATCATAAAACTAAAGAAGCTGAAAGACAAGCTGAAGTAGGAGGGTCAAGTCAAGTCGAAGAATTGCACATTGAAGAAGGGCTGAGATTAATCCCTATATAAGCTCAAACAATTGATGTTGGAGAAGGGTCAACATCACGTGCTCCTACTAGTATGGATGAACTTTTAAACTTAGCTCAAACTATAAAAAAAATATTAATTAAAGAAACTTAGATCACTTACAATGGATGTGGAGAATTTGAGATCACTTGCTAATGTTCAACCCTTAAGTCTTGCTAAGAAGAGATCAATGAATATGATAGCAAGAGAAATATTGTGTAAATTTGATAATTTTGAAACACTTGAACAAGCTCAATTACTTTCAGTTGTACTTATAAACAAAAAGTTGGAAGGGGCATTAAAATTATTGGGTATAGACACATCATCAAAGAAGAGAAAAGTTGTTGACATGCAAACTGATATAATTGAAAATCTTAAGAAAGGTTTCAACCAACTAGGGAAGCGATCTCGAACTATAGATAAGTCCATTACAAGAAAAGTTATGTTGACATCCATTGTAGGTGACACTATGGGACAAAAAAGACAAATATTTTCAGTTTCATCTCACTTTGGTTTGAATAGGAAAACAATATCACGATATGTTAATAGGAGAATACTTTTGGATGATAGCACCTTGGAAGGCAATTGGGAAATCATGTGTAGAGCTCCTCATTCTGATAGGATTGATGAAGAAACAAAAAATTTGGTCACATCATTTTGGAATGATAATGCACGACCTTCATCAAACACTAGAGATGTTATCAGATATAGAATTTCAGCTAATCAATATGAATATCATACGAAACATTGGTTGGACACAACACAACATGAAATGTATGTGCCATTTTGTAGTTCAAATCCTAATATAAAGATTGGACAAACATTGTTTGAAAGATTGAAGCCATATTATATCAGGACAAACAAAGTGTTTGAAACTTGTTGTTGTCGTTATCATATTGAATTTGATCTACACTATTAGGTTTTTCAAAAGTTTGTAGAAGACACTTATAGTTTTGAAAAGGCTCCTCCGACTAGACAAAGTGAGTTCATCTCATCCATTTTATGTGACAAAAGAGATGAAGTAGCTGGACAAATAAATTGCATAAAAGGAATATGCCAAACATGTGCCGATTTGTCTCTTTTTCCTTTGAAAAATGAAAATATTGATGTAACAAAGATGATAAATTTCAAGAGTTACAAATATGTAAAGAATGAAACAAAATTTTGGAAAGAATCCAAAAGGCTAGAATATGTTGAAGAGGAGATAAATGTGGGAGTATTTATGGAAAAATTTTAAAAATTGATCCAACCCTACATTCATCATGCTTTTTTTGCAAAGTGGCAAGCACAACAATTTCAAACACTGAGAGACAATTTCCCACTTGGAACTATTGTATCAGTTGTTGATTTTGTAGAAAATCATTCTTTTGTTCATCAAAAGGCAATTCAGTCAGAGTACTATTTTTCAGAGAAAATTACTATTATGGCACATGTGTGTTATCGACACACACAGTTAGATTTGGATGGTATTCAGAGCACACTTGAAGCACGGGTCATCAAGAAGGAATATCATTTTTATATAAGTGATGATAGAGAGCATGACATTCATTATGTGGAACACTGCTTCAAGGTGTTTTTTGCAAATTTAAAAGAAAGAGGTATAAAAATTGATAAACATTATGTTTGGTCAGATGGATGTGCTGCACAATTCAAATCATTGAGACCATTTTATGCACTTTGTAGATATCATCGTAATGAAAACATACCACATGTCTGGAGTTTCTTTGAGAGTGGACATGGAAAAGGTGAACATGATGGTGCCGAAGCTTGCATCAAATGTGCTATATGAAAGTATCAAATGAATTATAAGGGAGTGCATATAAAAAATGCACATGATGTGGTTGAATGGTGCAAGACACATTTCACACCAAATGAGAATGACACGTCATCAAGATTGACTCAGGCGGTGCCATATAGAAAATTTTGGGAGATAAAAGGTATGCACACATTTTTAAATTATTTGAAAGTGTTTAAAATTTTTATGATATTTTTTATTCAAATTATATTTATATAGAATCTATTATATATGCATTTGTTCAGGTGTGGATAGAAAAATTATGCATGGTTGCAATAGGATAGAAAAGATGCAATCTTTGCATTCAGTTATGAGTACGAATTGTCACAATTGGATGTTGAACACTAGGGACTACTCATGCTTTTGTTGTCACTGCATTGCTGACAATTATGAGGAATGTATCAATCAAGATCGTGGATATGTAGGCGCATGGAATCTAGTGCCACTAGTTGTTACTGATACATTTGATAGAGATGAATATGAAACTTCGATGATGTTCCTTTGATATCTACTGATTATGATCATATCTCAGGATTGGTCAAAATTGCTAAGTATATATATTTCACATTATATGGTACATTGAGTTGCATGTGTATAGATAGATATAGATAGATCTATAGATTGAACTAAGTATTTATTTTAAGATCTCACACACATACATAAATAAATTTATTGTGCATGAGATGTCTTTGCAGTGATTGCTGAGCGTGGAAATGTAGAAGGAGTTGGTTATTATTTACTACATTGTACTGTAGAGAGGATGAAGTTACTTGAACTTGAAGAAAGAAATGGAATGTTGTTCACCATAGGTTTGTATATGGTTTACATCAATCTATTGAACTCAATTTGTAAATTTTAAATTTCAACCTTTTAACAAATTTCAAATTGAGTTTGTTTAAATTTATATATTGTTAAAATTTGTGACCTGCAAGTTCAGTTGTTTTAGAGGGAATATATTTCAAGCAAATTAAAGTAATTCAACATGGTATTCACTTTGTTGATTACGAACCAAACAATAAGGTGTTTCAATATAGTCACCTAGTAGTTACCACATCCATTTGCCTTCATACAGTTAAATCTCAACGTGGACGTCGTAAGTGGAGACTAGATAGTGAGGATCATGAGAGAATATTATAGGTTCTCCATGAAAGGTTTGAACCACTTGAGTTGGTCTAAAAAGTATAATATGTATACTTATTTCTTGTGTTAGGACCTACTTGATATCTCTGGATTAAATTTCATTATACTTTGTTTATATATTTAAACATATGATGGACTATAATTTGTTGATATATGATGAGCCTATTTGATGGTTCAATGATTTTAATATATATAATTTTATACGTATACTTTGATTATTCAATGATTTTTATAGATTTCATATTAGTTAAAGATTTTATGTATGCTTTGATGAAATTAGTTATATTACATATGACATGTGTTAGTTCTAGAATTAGTTAGAATAGTTATTATTCACTCATTACATGTATTAACTAGTTTTCTTTTATGATATTAATTATAGATCCCCTTAAGACCTCCCCTTAAGACACTAAAAAATGATGAAATTAGTTATATTGCGTATGACATGTGTTAGTTCTAGAATTAGTTAGAATAGTTATTATTCATCATATCATCTAATCATATCATCTAAACAAATCATATCATCTAATCAAATAAAACCATGTAATCAAATCATCTAATCAAATTATATATCATCAAATAAAATCATCTATTCAACTCAAATAAAATCATATCATCTATTCATATCATCTAAACAAATCATATCATCCAAACAAATAAAACCATGTAATCATATCATCTAATTGAATAAAACCATCTAATCAAATCATATATCATATCATCTAATCGAATAAAATCATATTCATCTAATCGAATAAAACCATCTAATCTAATCATATCATCTAATAGAATAAAACCATCTAATCAAATCATATATCATATCATCTAATCAAATAAAATCATATCATCTAATCGAATAAAACCATGTCTCTAATCAAATAAAATTTATGTTCAACATGTCTCGAATCATAAACTGAGTCTCAAATAAAATATATGTTCAACATGTCCTAAACTAGGGAGTCATCTAGGCGCATGCGAATAGAGCGACCCTCTGAGTGACTTCCATGAGCATCCTTTGGCTGCAAGACATCAACTGATCCCTGCAAATATAAATGCATACATATATATGATGATAATCTAAAATAATTAAAATATTATAAATGCATGTTTAAACTTACATATTTTTAAAACTTACCTGACCACTACTAGGCGTCACATCTACTGAATCTCTCCTATGAAAAACATCATCTGGCTATAAAGCAGTGACTGAACCCTGCAAATTTAGTGTACAACAATTGGTTAAATATACATGTACATAGTAGATATATTATGTAAAGTACTTGAAATATATAAATACATGTGTCCATATGCATGCTTAAACATATATATATATATATATATATATATATATATATATATATATATATATATATATATATATATATATATATATATATATATATATATATATATATATATATATATATATATATATATATATATATATATATATCTAAAACTCACCCGGCCACTAGTAGGTGTCACATCATGTGGAAGATGCTCTGAGCCCACACTAGAGGTAACATGCTCTACTAACTGTGCCTACAAAATATTATACATTGAACAAACATCAATACACGTGTGACCTACAATTAATTGTTCACTAAAACTCCTAATAAAAAAGAAAAGAAAATTTTATATGTACATGAGTCTCAGGAGTAGGAGGATCGTCAGCACGCTACACCATTGTATCATCAACTGATACTACATCAGCCACACCATCTAAGGTCTTGAACCTTTGTAGTAATGAGGAGTGTAGGGGTGACACTAGCTGGGAGGGGACTAATGTAGAACCTGAACCATCTGGATGCAATAACATATCCATAAATGACCTGCCCTCAGTGCCAACATCCACCTGACCCAACCCACGCAATTGGTCATCAAAAGTGTCTAGGCCCTCAGTGGTGATGCATACATCTCCAATATGTATACCTGGCTCTGCAGCTATAGAGTGATCTATGGGTGCCTGGTGCTCTGCACTTGTTGTGCCTAACTAGTAGATGGTGCATCTTGTGTCGGTGGAACTACAGGACCCCGTGTAAGTGCAATGAAATCCTTGACTGAATGCATGGGGTTCCTGTGCATATTAGCAATATGAGAATAGGCTTGGAGGACATTCTCCAAAAAGTAAAGGGCCATATCTAAAGTACTCTGATGACCTGATAGTGCTCGTATCTCACTAGGTACAAGAAGACCCACAGCTCTATACGTCTCCTCACTCACACCTGTAGTAGTACTAGATGAAAACTCGAAAGATGATCTGGCCCTACTTGGTCTAGTCAAAATGTATCTGCCCACATAATCTAAAGTGATCGATGTGACTGTAGAAGCAATCTCTCCTATACTATCCACAACTCTCCTCTGAGAAGCAATGATGACTCTATCTGCAGTAGCAGCCATTGCCGGTGCCACTGCCGGAGTCCTCTCCCCAACTAGCTATCTATGAGGCTACACAACTTGATCAGACCTATGATACTGATCACAGTCTACAACCCTACCAAGCCCCTGACCATAATATGTTGGGAAATCTAAATAGTTGACCTTGAGTCCCAAATGGAACTCAACATACAATTGTTGTGAAAAATATATTGGAATCTAGTCATTATTTGGATAACGACTGTGTGCTGCAAGATGTAGAGGGTAAATCATACATGCAATCTGAGGTATCACACATCGTGTGACCTGATATGCCCTCACCACTCTCATCCCATCATAGTGTGGGAAAACCTCTTGTTTGATGGTTTCCTTGGAGATGAGGCTTTGAACCGTCGCCAAGGAAACATCACCTGAGACCTCCTCCCTCAACTCTCAAAAAATGGCCTCAATTGCTTGAGGTGTGAAGGACGAGTGAGACCTCAATCTACCAGTCATAGTCTCCAAACTACTCAATATAGTAGCACACATATCTCTGTATATACCATCCCCTGCAGACCTAGCAATAGACTGTCTAAGTCAAGCTATCTCCATATCTACCACATGAAAAATAGTATGCATATCAGGAGTTTGAGGTGCACCTTGAGCGGCCATCTAGATACATCACATGTGAAAGCTAAGTGTTAATAATTAAGTACTTGATTACATGTTATAACTGCATGTAAAATGGAAACAAATATCTAAATATATAGAATTATAGTTCTTATTAGGTCACGTAAGTGGTCTTATTAGGTCTTAATGGTCCTAAGATGTACTAATTAGGTCTTAAGGGGTCATAGATAACATAAGAGGTCTTATTAGGTCCTAATTGGTCTAGTTACCTGTCTAATTGGTCATAATAGGTCTAGATAGGTTTAGTTAGGTCTATTTGGACCTAATAGGTCCTAATACATCTAATTGGTTAGACTAATGTTGGTTAAAGGCCTAATAGCTGTCTAATTGGTCATAATAGGTCCTAGTTAGGTCTACTTGGTCCTAAGAGGTCTACTTAGGTCTTTAAGTAGAGAAACAAATTAGACATACCTTATTTCCTAATATGACATAATGTGACCTATTAGGACCTAATATGACCTAGAGTGTCTTAAGGGGTCGTGGGTAACGTAAGTGGTCCTTGATTGTCTTAAGGGGTTGTGGGTAACATAAGAGGTCCTAAGGTATAGATAAGAGTCATGGAGTGTCTTAAGGGGTCGTGGGTAACATAAAAGGTCCTAAGGGATCCTAGGTTACATTAGTGGATCCTCGTATGTATAATGGGTCTTCAGGATCTGAATAGATCATATATGTCTTAAAATATTGTAAGGGATGTATAATGGTCCAATAATATTAATGGGTCGTAGATGTGATAAGTGGTCTAAGTCCAGTCCTAGGATATCCTAAGATTCTTTAATGGGTCTCCGGGGTCCTAAGGTTTCATATTTGTTTTAAGATTTCATAAGGGATCCAGATAAGAGTCCTAGAATGTTAATGGGTCGTAGGTGCAATATAAGTGGTCCTAGATTGTCTTAAGGGGTTGTGGGTAACAATGAGTCCTATATGTGTCTTAAGATAATGTAAGGGATGGATAAGGGTTAGGTAGAGTGTCTTAAGGGGTTGGAGGAAACATAAAAGGTCCTAAGGGGTCATAGGTTACATTAGTGGATCCTTGTATGTATAATGGGTCTTCAGGATCCGAATAGGTCATATATGTCTTAAAATATCGTAAGGGATGTATAATGGTCCAATAATATTAATGAGTTGTAGATGTGATAAGTGGTCTAAGTCAAGTCCTAGGACATCCTAAGATTCTTTAATGGGTCTCGGGGGTCCTAAGGTTTCATATTTGTTTTAAGATTTCATAAGGGATCCAGATAAAAGTCCTAGAATGTTAATGGGTTGTAGGTGCAATGTAAGTGGTCCTAGACTGTCTTAAGGGGTCATGGGTAACAATGAGTCCTAGATGTGTCTTAAGATAATGTAAGGGATGGATAAGGGTCAGGTAAAGTGTCTTAAGGGGTCGGGGGAAACATAAAAGGTCCTAAGGGGTCATAGGTTACATTAGTGGATCCTCATATGTATAATGGGTCTTCAGGATCTGAATAGGTCATATATGTCTTAAAATATTGTAAGGGATGTATAATGGTCCAATAATATTAATGGGTCATAGATGTGATAAGTTGTCTAAGTCCAGTCCTAGGACATCCTAAGATTCTTTAATGCATCTCGGGGGTCCTAAGGTTTCATATTTGTTTTAAGATTTCATAAGGGATCCAGATAAGAGTCCTCGAATGTTAATGGGTCGTAGGTGCAATATAAGTGGTCCTAGACTATCTTAAGGGGTCGTGGGTAACAATGAATCCTAGATGTGTCTTAAGATAATGTAAGGGATGGATAATGGTCAGGTAGAGTGTCTTAAGGGGTTGGGGGCAACATAAAAGGTCCTAAGGGGTCATAGGTTACATTAGTGTATGTATAATGGGTCTTCAGGATCTGAATAGGTCATATATGTCTTAAAATATAGTAAGGGATGTATAATGGTCCAATAATATTAATGGGTCATAGATGTGATAAGTGGTCTAAGTCTAGTCCTAGGACATCCTAATATTCTTTAATGGGTCTCGGGGGTCCTAAGGTTTCATATTTGTTTTAAGATTTCATAAGGGATCCAGATAAGAGTCCTAGAATGTTAATGGGTCGTAGGTGCAATATAAGTGGTCCTAGACTGTCTTAAGGGGTCAAGGATAACAATGAGTCCTAGATGTGTCTTAAGATAATGTAATGGATGGATAAGGGTTAGGTAGAGTGTCTTAAGGGGTCGAGGGTAACATAAGAGGTCCTAAGGGGTCCTACGTTTCATTAGTGGATCCTTGTATGCTATTAATTGAATCTAAGATGTACATAAATGTGTCCTAAGACAACCTAAGATATGTTAATGGGTCTTGATGATCTGAATGGGTCATATATGTCTTAAAATGTCGTAAGAGATGTATAATGGTCCAACAATGTTAATGGTTTGTAGATGTGATAAGTGGTCTAAGGGATCTTAGGCTACATTAATTGATACTAATATGTCTTAAGGGTTCTTGCGGGCAATGATGGGTTCACATATATGTATTAATAGAAGCTAACATAGATGAATGTGTCCTAGGACATTTTAAGATACAATAATGGGTCGTATGGGTCCTAAGGGGTCCTATGTGACAAGTAAGATGTCCTAATATGTATTATAAGATCTTGAGATTCCTAAAGGATCCTAAGTGTCTTAATATGTCATAAGAGAGGAATAAGGGTCCTAGAAACTTATTGTACTACAATTTTTTAACGTTTTCTAACATACTACTAGATCATTTTAAAAAATTTAAATACAATTTTCTAAGATTTTTACAAACTAAAAATTATTTAAAACAAATAACTAACTTTAATATTTACTAAAAATGCATGTACATGTGAGAGAGAGAAATTCCTAATATTTACAACTTTAAACTTAAAATTTAACATTTTCTAACTTTAATCTTAATGTTTTCTAACATTTTCTAACATTTCTACTACAGTTTCTAATGTTTTGTAAATATTTTCTAACATGTGTTAACAAACTATTACGATTTTCTAACATGTGCTAACAAACTATTATGATTTTCTAACATTTTATAGCATATTATAACATTTATACTATGATTTTTAACATTTTCTAACATATTATAACATTTATACTATGATTTTTAATATTTCTATTATTTTCTAATATTTAATTATGATTTTCTAACATTCTACTATTAATTTCTAACATATTAGATAATATTTCTAACAAATTTCTAACATTTCTAACAAATAAAAAATTATTTAAAACAAATAATTAGCTAAAATCAATACAAAACATATTATTTACAATAAAAAATGAGAAAAATGTGTGTACCTGATATTGCTATGAAACCGAAGATGTCGACAAAGCTCAGGAGGTGCTAGTGTGATGTCATGCTGAGATACTTCGCTCCAAGCCTAGGGGTCCACAAACAGTGTCAGCCAAAAAGATAATAAAAAAATAAATACGCCAGAATTTATAAACAATTCGGTTGTAACTGCCTTCGTACAAAGTCCCTAAGAGGCTTTGTGCAAAGCTAGAAAGAGGCTTCATGCGAAGTGCCTCTTCGCACGAGGCCAATCAGGGGTCTTTGCATGAAGCCTCTTGTTTGGTGACTTCGTGCGAAGTGGTAGGGATACTTTGCACGAAGCATAGACTCCGTACGAAGGCATTAAATTATTTTTTTTGTTCACACCACCGTGATTTTGTTCCTCCCTAAAAGTGGGACACAACTTTGTGCGATCACCCCCCTCTCTCTCTCACACGCAAATAGTTTGAATTATATATAATTAATTTTAATTATTTTATTTTCAAAGTTTAGATTTAAAAAATAAAATTATGTAACAATATTATTGTGTCAGTTTTTAAATTTCATATGGACTATTTATTTTACTAATTAACAAATATATTATATTTAGAGGTTATAGGACAAACCCCAAGTTATTTTTCTTCTCTTTATATGGTCTTTCTATAAATTCAACATATATATCTATAAAATAAAATAATGAAGAACTAATATTTTGACCAAGAGGATTAGACATCAGTACTCTCATGATACATTTACAAATATTGAGAATAAGAATATAAGTATGATAACATTGGACACATGAAGAAACACAACTAGATAATACATTTTATTTATAGGACATAAATTAAAAAATGCATTGAGAAGTATATAATACAATTTGATATTCAATTATTCTTTATAATTTTATATATTTTACATCATAAGTGGGATCCTCACAAGCCACATCCTTGACATTTATTTGAAAAGAAAACTATGAATACTCTACCAACAATTAAAGATTTAGAGGTTTTGTTTTGACCGTGTTTCGATCATTATAAGTTGATGTATAATTTTGATTTGAAGCTATGATTTCTCTACTAAGACACATTTACACATAAAACATTAGTCACTAAATATAATACTAATTGATCTTACCTTCCAAACATCTTTGGCGTACCCATTGCACACTAAGGAAAGCTTGGCTTAATAAATCACACAAGAGTGAATAAAACTATCAAGCTTGGCTTAAGTCTCTATAACACGTGATTTATTATGTAATCTATTATGTTTTATTAAGCCAAGTGATGACTTTGTCCGCCTTCTTCAATTCCTCCCCTACAATCAGTTATGACAAATATTTTTGAACAATATAAACAAGAATGTGAAGAGATATCCATGCAATATAAAGAACGCAAAAATGACAACCATAAAGATAATAAAGAATCGTATGCATGAAAGACCTATGTTTCTCTCTCTTTCATGAAGTGTTCTGGCAAGACATTTGCACATACCGCAGGGACATCTGCAAGAGGCACCAAACTCCCTATTTCCTTGGCGTTGCTCACATTTACAAGCATACAAAATCTCAAAGAATAGAAAGGCATGTGGATTGCTAACAAATGTCATATGGTCTGCATGTGGATTGCTGACAAATCCATGAAAAATGTTAGATGTATGCAGGGTAGAAGAATAGAAATAAATCAGATCACTCGAGCAGTAGAGGTGGACGATTACTAAGAAAGCAAGTGATCACTTTGTCCACTTTCTTCGATTCTTCCCCTGACATAATTGAAATAATGTTTTATTAAACCAAGCTTTCCTTAGTGTGCAATGGGTATGCCGAAGATAGCTTGATAGTTTTAAAAATTACTAATAATATTGTACATTTTAAAAATAAATACAATCAATGAGAATACAAAAAGTAAGCCATTTCGGATTAAGTTGTTCATTCAATATTACAATTTATAATTCAAAATTGAGTACATTACGAAGAATTAGTAATCATATTCGCTAATTCAATACATATTTCTCAATCATACAAAAATCTTAAACATTACACAATCCATACAATTTACTTTTTTCTGTTCTACATATAATTTAAATATTAAAACTTAACAAAATAAAATAATATTTAACCATATATATAAGTAAAAAAAGAAAGAAATTCACATATATTCAGCGTACAAATTGCATTGCACTTGCTAGTTTATTTTCTCGGTGTCCAATATATGTGCTTAGCCATAAAAGCTAATCCGAATTCCCTATTGCGCAATATGCGGTGGCCACCTTGTCAACACTTCGACCGAAATTTATATGGCAAAACTACTTTGCTTTGCAAGTCACTATTGGTCGTTTTCCCCACGCGCCTTACTTTCACGTGTTTGTGCAGATTATCTGAAAACTCCGACTACTATTGCAAACAAAACTGAGAGGGCAACTTATACAATATATTTAACGTGTTTGTGCAGATTATCAGAAAGAGAGGTCTTGTTTATGCTCCTATATTTTCATTTCATGAAAATATGGGCTGTTAAGTTTCAGATAGAATGTATTAAAGATAAAAAAAAGTCAAATTCTTTATTTTTTCAGATTTGTTAAAATTCAGTATTTTTTTGTAAATTTTTTGTAATTTTCATAAAAAACAGATATTAAAAATTTTGTGAAAATTTGTTATATTTTCCATTTTTTAAAATTTAATCAATAGTAAAACTTAACGGCCTGAAAAAACATCAACCTGAAACCTGCTTTGAATTATTTTCCGATGATTCTTTATACCAATTTCAAGAGATACCAAATTCGAATATGCAAGGAGAATACTGGCTACGGTTTCAAAGTTTGGCTTTACTTTGGAAAATGGCATTCCATGGAAAAGTCTTAAGATCTCTTCTCCAACCGCATTATGTACATATCCTGCGACTTTTATATTTCAAGATTCTTGAACCTCTCGCACCTTGTGCATTACATGATGACTAATTAATGTTCTCTGCCTTTGATTCCAAACTTTAGGACATTTGCAACTACAACATTTGATAGAGGGAGGTGAAATAAAAAAAGTTTTGAAATAGTTTTCAGGCCCCAACGAGGTTTCAAAAACTTTGTCGACGTGACTTAATCTTATGGGTTCACAAGCATAGATCACTATGCTAGTCCCCAACTCATCTATTTGTTTCTTTCATTGGACACCACAGGACCCTCTGCAAATTCAACACCTTCCTCCATTACACCAGGTCGCTCTGATACCAAAATGAGAGTGAAATAGGTGGATACATTGAAGTTTTACTCATTGAGGAGGAAAATCCTTTATACAAAACAAGGATAGCGGCAGTGGGGTAGTTTTAGCAACTGAAAAGTTAACTGCTAGCTATAACCTCCTGTAACATTCCAACAAGGTCAAGGAGTGACTCGAGTTAAATAGCGTAGGTGAAGGAAGGATAGAAAGAACCATATCAAAAAGTTGAGCTGGTCGTATGTTACATATATTATCAAATTTGCTATAGAAGAGATGTATTGAGCACATATAATCCGTTCCACATCTAGATTTTGACAAACCCCTCAATGGTGTGTTGATTCTTGATATTTCTAAACTTAAAATCATATAAATAATTTAAGATCATCTTATTAATTTATTCTATAGAACTAAAGAAAATAAATTGAAGTATTGTGAATGAAAAAAGAAATTCTAAAAGAAAAACAAATGATTGATGTTATGATAAATTGTGGACTCAAAGCTTAATTTAAGAATATAATGTTTTATAAGAAATTCAAATAATTTATGTTGGGAGATCATTAACTACCCTTTTATGGTTTGGGATTGATTAAGTATGATGTAAAAGGATTCCTTCATGGATTCTTGTTGCAGAATTGTAATATTTAGGAAATTTGAGAATTTTTTTTGTAATTATTAATTAATAGTAACTCATTGTTGAAAATTAATATTGAAGTCTAACATAAATATAAATTTGGATGGACGAGAAGTGTATTGTCTCAATTGACACACTCAGGGAAAAAATGGATGGACCAAATTATTTCTTGAACAACATCAATAAATGTTAAAAATGCAAAAGTAATAGGTCACATACTAACACAGTAATGTGTACACTAGTGTATTGTTAAACACAATGAAACAAGGATAACACCAATAAGAAAAACCTTACCATTACTACAAGCACAATGGAAAAATGAAAAAATATCAATTGTAGGATGAAGTTGTCATGATGATCTTACACAAGGGTTCAAATACACCTAATGATAATCAAGACCTAGTTCACGATCATGTTCACTTGTGAAATGACACAAGGGTGACGTAAGTGGATTTCACTCCTTGAATCCACCAAGAAAGATGCCCTAAGAAGTAAATGACACCGATGAAAACCCACACAAAATATTAAATAAATAGGAGCTAACACCACTAAAGTAGATGATAAAATTTCAATTTCTAGAATAAGGAGTAGTTTGAGAATATATATACCTCCAATCCACTAAAAAATGACCCCAAACAATGAGTAAATAAAATGACTGACATACACAAGAGTTTTCCTAACTAGTAAGTGCAAACCCTCTAATAACTAAACTGGTAATGAGACACTTCTAGGTAATGACATGCTTCCCAGGGTTATAAGGACAACGCATAAATATTGTAAGGAAGTTAAGTAGTGGAGTAACTTCCTACATTGACCTTGAGGAGAGAGTAATGTAATATATATTTATTAGATTTTTACAATAGTAAACTTGAAACTTTATTGAAATAAAAAAATAACATGTATACCCCAACATAGTGGTTTACATGGGGACAATCCTCTTGAAAGAAAACTCCCACACCCCAAAAACCACCCAATATATTATTAGTAAATTAATAAAAAATATAATATACTTGTAGATATCTTAGGAGTATCACCAACCAGAGATGTAGAGGTAACTAAATACATATAAGACTCTCACATACACCCCCCATCTAAAACACCTACTTATAGGAGATACAATACATGAAACTGTCAAACAATATTAATATACCATGAGCTAAAAACTACTTATTAAGTTATTCCTATTGTATTCCAAATAAAACATTCCCTATGACATGACAATAGACACACCAACATGTGTAATTCCCTTTTACAACTCATTTATGTGTTCAACATGCTTCTACATTTCCTATTTTAGGAGGCCCAAGTTTTGGAGGCCATAACTTTAAAACCATGTTTCTAATTGATAAACCATTTGAAGTGCCAAAAATCTCACAATGTGCTCTATCACCTAATAATATGATTGGCTAAAGCCTTCAAAATTGATTTTTTTTTTAATAATCTCAAAAAATGTAAACTTTAACATCTTGAAAACTATTCACGATCTTGCAACAAAAATATATCTGCATGCTTATCCAACCCATCCAAACCTTTAGGGAAAGAATAGGGAAAATTTGTGTTAAAATGAGAAATTACTAAAAATAGAAACCACATGTAAATGCGAGGTTGAGACATATTTTATAAAAATCTCCCACTTGTTGAGCACATTGATGAAGAAAAGGGAGTATTTACATCATAGCTCAATTAGTAGGGGCCATGAGGCCCATAGACTCCAAACACAATCTACACCTCTCTTTTCTCACTGCCTTAATTAATGAATCTACAAAATTCATCAAACTCTATACCTTAATCAACTTTTCCCTATCATCCTTGACCATATCTCTAAAAAACTAATACTCAACATCAATGTGCTTGTTGTTGACATGAAATGTTAGGTTCTTCACTAGGAAGATTAGACTTTGACTATCATAATAAAATGTTATTACTCTTTTATTTTATTCCATTATCTAAACACAATCTCTTAGGCCAAATGGATTCTTTAGAAGAATGAGCAATTTTCATATGCTCAACTTCAGTACTGGACAAAGAAACTATGGTTTATCACTTACTAATCTAGCTGATTTCACTACCAAATAATGTTACTCATAAGCACAGGTGGATCATATGCTATCAATATTACTTCCCCTATATAAATCTACATAACCATGAATATCAAGAAATATTTCATCTCCTATCTTATTATCATAATAATAGAAAGAATACTCTAGTACCCTTTAAGTGCTTGAAGACTATTTTAACTACATCTCAATGAACTCTACCTATATTAGACATATATCTAGAAGGAACTCCAACTAGTTAGGAAAGGTCTAGTCTACTACAAACCATTTCATACATTAAACTTCCAACTGCATTCTAGGGATGTACTCTTCTCACATTTTCCACCTCTGATGAGGATTTAGTACAATTTGAAACAAATAACTTCATCCCAAATTTAAAAGGAACACATAATGGTCTATAATCCTACATGTTGAAACTCTATAAAATGGAGTTTATTTACTTAATCTAGCCTAGCCATATATTTTTATTCACTCTATCTCTTCTAATTTTCATTCCAAAAATATGTTACACCATGATATTTCATGTCAAATTTAGCAGCAATTTGAGACTTCATTTCTCCAATAATACCTTTTCCTTTACAAATGAATGAAATATCATCAACATATAATGTAATGCATAGAAAATGACAATCATCAAATTTATGATAAACACAATGATCTAATTTAGAACACTCAAATCCCTATATATCCCTATATATATATGTGTGTGTGTGTGTGTGTGTACATACATACATACATACATACATACATACATACATACATAGATATATATATATATATATATATATATATATATATATATATATATATATATATATATATATATATATATATATATATATATATATATATATATATATATATATATATATATATATATATATATATATATATATATATATATATATATATATATATATATATATATATATATATATATCTGTGTGTGTGTGAGAGAGAGAGAGAACCCACAATAGTGAGTTACACTTAATTGCTTGAATAGACACTGAACTCTACATTTAAAAAAAACAAATTCAGATTCAGATGCATATTATCGTTAAACTGTTTGAAATCAAAGGATGAAGTAAATTAGAATCTTTTAAGATTTTTTGTCTAGATTGTAAGTGCTGAAAATGTCATGTTCAAAGAATAACATTGTTTTCATAGAGCATAACTATTTTTTCTAAAATAGATATGAATCTTCTTTCAAATTTAATTTTGTAACATCCATATGGAGGGCATGCAATTGGTTTGATGAAATTATCATGATTATTTCATATTTTATTAACATTTGAAGTTGACTAAACTGTAATTTTTACATACCTTAACTACATAGCTTATAACTTGTTGTGTACTTATCTAATTTTAAAAAAAATGATAGAAATTAGACTTGAAGATGGAGGGCACTGTTATTTTTCAATTTTTTTTTGCTCTTTTCTACTATTTTTCATTGAATGTCAAACTGAGAGGTTTATATTTGATAAAAAACCTACATTCAATTAATGAAAACAATGATATACATAGTAAATTAAAAAATTGTTGAATCTATAATAGTTAGAAAGCTTGTTCTGAGTACTTGTGCTATGCAAAATAACGTCTCCTTGTTTTTCCATTTGATCCTTGTGCTTGAGTCCTGAAGCCATCAAATTCTTAGAATTTCTTCAAACTTTGCAAATAGGACCTAATCAGGTACTTTTGATCAAAAGTACCTAGTTTCAATATAAAGTACTTTCTATCGAAAGTATTTTACATAAAACTATGCAAATTTCTATGAAAATTACAAACTTTTGATATAAAGTACTTTTGATCGAAAGTACTTAGTTTCAATAGAAAGTGCTTTATATTGAAAGTATTTGAGTAAATTTGCACTTTTATGATTTTTGGGATGAATTCCTTCCTCCAAAAAATTGTAACCCACTATTGTGGGTTCACCCATATGTGTGTGTGTGTGTGTGTGTGTGTGTGTGTGTCGGTGTATGTACATATACATACACCCACACACACACACACACACACACACATAGATATATTGACAAATAACAATTGATTGAATACTTGAAAAGGAAAGATTGTTATACTACAAAGGTATATGTGACACATTAAATCAATTATTATATTGTCATTGATGTCAACTAGTTTTGACTGTACTTATCATGATAGTTATAAATATATGAAGAAAGTTATAATGGTGAAGGAATAAGATATTAACATGAAAATGAGATGTATGAGAAAGATATAGATATGGTATTCATTGGGTAACTTATTGATGAGTCTATAACATTATGTTAGTGATTCGATTGTATTACATAATTATGTTAAGAATTGAAGATGAAGAGTTAAAAATTTTATGGGGTCGGTAAATGAAGAACTTAGTATACACTGAGTTGAAATAGTTTACACCGAGAAAATGTAGTGTATACCAAGTACAGTATTAACCAAATTAGAAGTCATTGACACATCATGGTATTGATTGAGTGAAAGAAATAAATGGAACATGTGATTTTTGACTAAAGATGATGACTTCGATGATTATGGATGATTCTGAGGTTAAAGATAAAGTTTGTTATGAGTATCTAAGACTGACAAATTTCAAGGAACATCGAATGATGAAGAATGAAACATTTTTAAGGAACAAATTCTAAGGAAGGTTGAAGCAGCAAAATAAACGAAGGAGATTAAGAGGAAAGATCTATGGATGAGAAGAAAATGGTTTATCATGTCTATAAAAAGAGACCAGAGATTCATCATGAAAGAGGATGCGTGTGAGAAGAATATTGCATTCATGTGAAGGTGCTCAAACAGGTTAAAGATAGAATCGAGCAATTCTATAAACAACATCGAGCATCAGGAAAAAAGGAATTAACTGAGCATAACATAGTTGGAGGATATAAGATAATTGAAGTGATTATGATGGCCAGATGTATTTTGAGCTTAGCATAAATCTAAAAATATGCAAAGGAGGTTTTTTTTGAATGAGATCATTTACTGTTGCATTGTAACCATTGCCACAGATAAATCTCTTAATCGACTAGGAATTAATAGTCTTTATTTATTTTACTATGACATTCAATGAATGTTAATTGTTTTCTCGTTGACTCCATGTAGTGAATGTTTGGTCACAGAGAACTGTTAGTGATAAATCCTCTAACAAGGTCACACCTTACAATGTATTTTATAACCTTTAATAGGGTTGGCCCTTAACCGAGCCCACTTCAAAAGAGTGAAATTATTTTGGGTACCAGTTCCATGTGGTTTTTCCCCTAATAGGGTTTCCACATTAAAAATCAAGTGTTATATGTGTATGAATGTGATGATTTGTTATTTTACTTTACACATTACAATTACCGGTTTGTTCAATATATACACTAGTTAATTTTACTGGTATTTCGTTAATGAACAAAAAGGCACAAATAAAGTTTTACCGATTTGTTTAGATTAATTAAAATATTTTTTTTATACATTTGGGAGTATTTGGGACTCTAGAATAATTGGACTTAACTGATTCAATCCCCCTCTCATTTATCTAATAATTGGTATTAGAGCAAGAGTACTTTAAGGTAGAAGTTTGAAGGACTTACATTAAAGATCACAAGATGTATAAGAGAGAGGTGCCAAAGATGAATAAAGATAATTTCTCAACCTGGAAAATTAGGATGAAGTTGTATCTATCAAGGATTGGAGATTATGCAATGTACTACTTGGAAAATGAATTCATAAACCCCACTAGTCCTTTGACTGTCACACAGATGAAAGAAAGACAAGAACATAATGCTATGATGATTGAATTGCTTCTTCTCTATCAGATGCTGAATTTGAAGACATTAAGACATGTACAACTGCAAAGAAGATGTGGGACAAGATTACACTAGTTCATGGAGGAGATGTGAATGTTCTCAGGGAAAAAGATGAAACTCTAAGAGGAAAATTTGATGATATGAAGATGAAAGAAGGTGAAAACATCACTTCGTATAGCAACTGAATCAAGGAAGTGGTGAATGCTATCCGAGGAGCAAATGGAACTATTGATGAAGACACTATGGTAAGTAAAATGCTTAGAACATTGTTACATTTCTATGCTATTAGAGTAGATCAACAATTCACGAAATAAGAGAAGCTCCTGGTAATAATATTTCACTTGATAGTTTGATTGAAAGATGGATTGCATTTGAGATAAATAACTATGACAAAAGGATGTTTTTGATAGATAAAAGTAGCAGAAGGGTGTTGGCCCGTATAACAGAGGACTAGTAGCACATTAACAACATATTAATGTAACTAGTCAAGTAGCAGTAACAGGATAACAGTGTTCAGCAGTTCTAATCTACCTCTATCAAAAACAAAAGTCACCTTACTAAACATACGAAATAACCCAGAGTATCTAGTATCAAGTAAAGTATCAATAAAAAGCCACACAGGGCTATCCAGAGAGTAGTAAAAGCTAATAAAAACCCCATTCACAAAACTGGGGGACCTAGGGTTAAACCCTTTCAAAATTGACCAAAACATAGGAACCGAGCTAATTATTTCCACCCAAATGCTTCGAAAATAGAGTAGTCACCCATTCTTCTTGCAAAAATAGGAGGTCCTTGTTGTCCTCATTCACTTCCAGAGTGCCACCTGCCAGCTTATCCCGCAAATGACAAAGAGTCATCGCCGATGCATGCATAATTTTCAAACCAAATTTATTGGTTAGCCTACATTGGCTCATCAGCTCCTGCACCTTATTCTTTATCTCAAAAATCTCCTTGGCCAACATCTCAAACCTCCTTTTAAGAGTCCCTTTGAGCTTGTTTCTATCCTCCAGGGCTTTAGTGTTGTGAACAGGGGAAGGGGGCTTTTCTAGAGGATTGTGAGGTGGGCTTAGGGATGGGGAAGAGATGAAGGGGGCTTCCATGGTAGGTTAGGGTTCAGGAACAGGGATATGAGGGGGGATCATGTGGTCTTCCGAAGAATCATTCATGGAATCGGTGGATTGGGAGTCCTTATCAGACATGGAAAGCTCTTTAGTCGGTGTTTCTAGTAGTTTAGTTTTGCATTGCTCTTTGGCCAGTCTATTAGACCTCCTACCCTACCCACTCAAGTCCACCTCCAGGTTGACCTAGCTTTCCAATATTTTTCTTTTTTTGGCCTTACAGTTGGTCTCTAGGGTACTATCATCCTCCTTCCTATTTTTCATATCCTTAGACTCAGAAACATAAGACACATCCTGGGCATCCTTCCCGAGAAATAGATTTTTGACACATTTTTTCTGACTCTTACCCTCTTTGGTACCAGGAATAGTCTCCTGGGTAATACAGACGGACAGGGAGGAGGACTGGGTGGGGTTTTCATTTTTGGCTGGGGAATCCTCCTGTGTCATTTCCTAGATAACCAGGAGGGGCTGAGGTGCAGGACAAATGGCTTTGTGGAATTGATAAAGGCGGAGGAGGAGGCCTTGGTGAAGGATAGGCATTTTCTTATCAGTGTTCTCCTTGATGTCAAGGATGTTGCTTTCAATGGAGTGTAGTAGGAAGAAGGGGATGGATATTAAATCTTTGTTCCTCACGTGGTTTAGAAATGGAAAGTGGTAATAGTAGAAGATAGTGAACTTACCTTCCAAAGTGAAGTATTTCATCGCAATGAGGCAGATTTTTGGCCAGAAATCTGGCAGCTCCTCCCTGTTGAGACCCCCCTACTTTTTCACTAGTATCTCACCATCCTTGAAGAACTAGAAAAGGCTAGTTGGGTCTAGAGTTTGACTGGTTTTCTTATATTTTCTCTCCTTCATGGATAGCCCAGTCACCTTGGCTATCACCTCCTCTTCAGCTGAAAATGAAAACCGCCGACAAAGACATTTCTATTATTCCAAGATGACACAAACTATTTGGATATACGTTCATCATGCCCACACTTCATTCTCTCCATGAAGCCCCAGATGCCACTCTCCTTGCAATAACGAGTCACCAGCGCATTCGAGGAGAAGATTTCATCAATTTTATCAGGTTCAATGCAGAGAGTGTTGCCTCCCATTTCAATATTCAGCCCTTCCTTCGCTAGAATAAGCTGATAATCACAGAGCCGAGTATCTCCACAAAAATTGATAAACCCTTTGCAATTACAGAAAATCACCGAATATAACTTAAATTGCAAGTTTTGGGAAATTTTTTGGGAAACAGACTCCATACCGCTAGATCCAACGGATCTCCAGGTGCCATTAATAATAGCAAGGATACACTTGGTTTCCTCTTTGGCCAAGTAAGCCCTTTGATTCAGACAATGTCTACTAAACATTTTTAAAGG
Organism: Chamaecyparis obtusa; assembly: GCA_027943335.1. Classification (NCBI taxonomy): domain Eukaryota; kingdom Viridiplantae; phylum Streptophyta; class Pinopsida; order Cupressales; family Cupressaceae; genus Chamaecyparis; species Chamaecyparis obtusa. The sequence continues at coordinate 756,758 of BSBK01006486.1, read as the reverse complement.
GTAATTATGATTCTTTATGGGAAAAAGGGTTCTCTTTTCCATAATCGCAAAAATCATCATGACACGCCAACAGGTGATCCAGTGAGGATTCACAATGAATAAAATATCGTGGCACATTTAAACTTTGATATTCATTTCTCCCCCAATGATTTGTTGAGTCACCAGGGGTAAATCACAAACCACCCTCCAATTATTGAGTTTAGCTTGCCTTAGTCCATTGGCACCATTGAGTCAGCAACATAATTCCCTTCCCTATACGTGTGAGTTATGGTGGTGCTCTGGAAGCTACACATCAGCTCACTGATCTCCCTAATGAGAGGTCTAGCCCACCACCCCACACTAGCACCACTTTTGACAACCTCAACCACCACCATGGAATCCCCCTCGATAGCCAGCTGCTTGACATTCAAATGTTTTGCAAATTCAATCCCCCAGAGAAGAGCCATGCCTTTCACCTAGGTGACCGTGCTATTGTTGATAGGACTAGCATAGGCTAGCAAGCAATCACCCCTATGATCTCTCAAGATGCCACCTCCACCTTGGCTTATATTATTTGCTGCCCCGTTGAAATTTAATTTAATCCATCCTCTAGGGGGGGCCACCCATTTGGTGGCTTTTCTAGCTATTTTTTTAGCATCATCAAACCTGGAGAACCCGGCAAGGATGTTCCACCTTTCAGCAAAACTTACTTCCCAAGTAGCAGGAGGGTAGGGAGGGAGCTTCCATTTGGCCATCCTGACATTTTCACATAAGAGCTTAGCTCTAATGTGGAGGCAAGTGTCAGGATTGATACTCTCCTCTCTAAAGATCCTATTGTTCCTCTCCTTCCAAATGGCCCAGTAGATGTGGGGGGGTAGCAAACGCCAGAGGAGCTGGAGGAGGGGGTGATTTGAGGGGGCTCTCCAGTTATTAAATTGATGCACTTCTCTGTCCAGGGCCCATGGGATACGTAACTTGCCTATAATTCCATGCCATAAATTGGAGGCATAGTCATAGTGGATGAACAAGTGGTTCACATTTTCCTCTTCCTTCTTACATAGAATACATCTATTCACCATGGGGATGCCCCTCTTTATTAGGTTATCCTAGGTTAGGACCTTACCATGCATTAAGGTCCACCAGAAGAAGTTAATTTTAGGGGTGAGCTAGGGAATCCACACCTTCTTCCAGTCTTGCTGGTTACCCACCTCCTTTAGAAGCAGATTATAAGCTAATTTGATAGAGAAAGTACCAGCCTAGGTGGGGGCCCAGATAATTGAGTCCTCAAGACCCGAGATTCTAACCTTAGTAGTAATTTCCATGAGGTCCTTGGCTGAATGTTACAGATCTGGTCTGTTCCTTAACCACCTAAGAATGTCCTCCCAATCCCTGCCAGTGATATAGTTAGAAGCTCTGTTACCTAGGATAGGTCTGATGTGATCCATAAGGGGTTTGAAACTGTAGCCTAAATTAGGTTGGTTTTCTATCCAATTGTCATTCCAAAACCTGATGGATCTTCCATTCCTGATTTGCCAAAGAACACCTTTAGAGAGAAGGGTCCTACATTTTCATATGTTCATCCATAGTTTGGAGCCGCTGGGGAGGTTGTCATCTTGGAACATTCTCCTATAGGGGTGTCCTCGGAGGTATTTGGCTTCCATAAGTCTGCACCAATCCGCCTTTCCTTCTATATGCTTCCAAGCCACTTTCGTGGTAAGGGCTTTATTCATCAGCCCAATTTTCCAAGTAACCCCAGGCCACCCATTCTCTTCGAGAGGCAGACAATATCCCAATTCACCACAGAGATCCTCTTTTTTTCTTCAGATCCTGCCCACAGAAAAGTCCTCTGTATCTTTTCAAGTTTGTCCGCCATGTGGCCTCTAATTTTAAAGAGAGAAAGGAACTAGACAAGGATTCCTTGGAGAGTGGAGGCCACGAGTTGCAGCTTACCAGCATTGCTCAGAAACTTCCCCTTGTAGCCAACAAGTTTCTTCTGGGTTCTTTCCAAGATGGAATTCCAAAAATCTTGGGACACCTTTTTAATAGTAAGGGGGAGGCCAAGATAAGTAGAAGGGAGAGAGGCTGCCAGACAACCCAGGATTTGAAGCACCTTATTTTATGTCTCTATGGGGGTGTTAAAGAAGAACAACCTGCTCTTCTAATAGTTGATGCATTTCCCTGAAGCCCAAGCGTAACTTTCCAAAAAAATTTTCCACTGCTTGGCCTCAACAACTCAAGAATAACCAAAGAGGAAGGTGTCATCCACAAACTGTTCTAAAACCACCTGAGGACTAGTGGAGGCAATTTTGATGCCCATTATTCTCCCCATGGCAGACAACATACAAAGGTTCCTTCTAATCACATCCGCCACCATAATAAAAAGGTAAGGGGAGAGGGGGTCCCCCTATCTAAGACCCTTCTCAGGTTTAAAATAACTACCAGGGGATCCATTCACAAGAACAGAAAGGCTAGCAGTTTGAGTACATTCTTGAATGATCTGGATGACCTTCTCATTAAACCCCATTTTAGCAAGAATTTTAATTAGAAAGGACCAATTAACTTTGTCATAAGCTTTGGAGATATCCAGTTTAAAAGCCATACCTGGAATTTTGCTTCTGTCCATAGAGTGGATTATTTCATGGGTGGCTATGGCCGCATCCAAGATCTGTCTTCCTGGCACGAAGCCTTTTTGAGTAGTGCTTATAATCTTGTCTAGCAGAGGCTTGATTCTACCAACCAGGGTCTTGGTGAGGATCTTATAAAAAGTATTGCATAGGCTAATGGGCCTGAAATCCATCATAGTGGTAGGATTGTCATGCTTAGGGACCAACACTATGTAGGTTTGATTATGTTTCCCAAGGATGCGACCCATCCTAAAAAAGTCTCTGGCCCCCCGTATAACATCGGTCCCCACAATGTCCCAATACTCCTGAAAGAACACTGGAGGAAAGCCATTCGGACTAGGGGCTTTGTAAGCTCCCATAGAAAAAACCACCTTCCTAACCTCATCATCTGAGACCCGCTCCGTGAGCATGTTATTGTCACTGATCATTATAGCACTTTGGATGTGATCTAGGAGTTGATTTTGGATGTTGTCCAGGTAGATAGGACCCACATTAGAATACAACTCCTTGAAGTAGATGACAAAAGGATGTTACCTAAGGTAGAATATGCATTTATGTCATCTCTTAAAATTGGAAGATCGAGAAGCAGACATAAGATAAGAAATGCAAGTGAAAGTGAAGTTTCAGAAGATGAACTTGATGAACTTGAAGAATTAATGACTAGAAGACCGTAAAAGGGAAAAGGAAGATATAGAGGTAAAATAACCTTGGTATGTTTTAAATGTAAAGAGATTGGTCACATTGTTGCAAGATGTTTTGATAGGAAAAATGATGAGAAAACAAATGAAAGATCAAATGAAAGGAAGAATGATAGAAGAAATTACTAAGATGATAGAGGTAACCAAAAATATGGAAACAGAGACAACTGAGACTACAAAGATAAAGGCAAGAAGGAATGCTACCTAGTTGAAAATGAAGATGATGACACCATGACCAAAACTGGTGAAGACATAGAAGTGGTATTTGTTGCATTGAACAAGGATTTTGAAGAAGAAGAAAGCTATGTTGAAAAAGCACTTATTTCTAAGGTTACCAAGAATGATACTTGGATTATTGATAGTGGATGCACACATCATATGACTTGTGATGTAGAAAAAATTGAATATCTTGAACATTATAATGGTAGATCTGTGAAAATGGAAAATGATACACCTTATCTAGTGAAAGTTAAAGGTTCTATATTGTTGAATAATAAGATCAGGTGTAAAAATGCATATTGGGTGAAAGGACTTAATTATAATCTATTGAGTGTAGCACAATTGAATAACACTAGTCACTTAGTTGCATTTGAGAATAGAAAGGTGAAAATCTATGATGAAGCTAGAAAATTGACCGGTACAAGTGAACAATCAAAAGGTAATTTATTCTAAATGGACAATGATAAAAATTCTTATTTGTTGGTTAAAAATGAAGATGTATGGTTATGGCACAAGAGGTTATGTCATGTGAACTTTGATAACATGGTGAAAATAAGTAAGAAAAGGAAAGTTAGAGGTTTACTAGTGATAAAACTCACTGAGTGACATACATTTACCAAGTATTGAACTAGTGATCACTGAGCATTCATACACATCGAGCATCATTAATTTACCAAACAACGAATGCAGTGATTACAGAGTAAACTAGGAAATGACATAGTAATCAAGAATGACACATACATCTATGCAAGTGGTTTACACCGATCATGAAAATGGTTTAACAAGATCGAGACAACATTTAATGTGGATGTAATCATTAAATTTTGTGATGATTCCTATGTAATGGTAGATCTAGGTTATTTTCTTACACCGTTGATCTTAGGTTTTCTAATATATTTTTGATTAAGTAAAACAGGTTTTACAGGGTGCCTGAAACTCACAACAGAGTAATTAAAAAGAGATAAACAAGATCAGTTCAAAGCTAAAGTTTTTGCAATCCAAGGGACAGGCCACAAAAATGCCAGACATAAAATAACCACACAAAAGAGGAGAGACAGAACATAGCAAAAAGATAGGCAGCGGGGAACGAGTTAAGCCAGGCTCTTGAGCATGACAACAACATTGCATTTGAGAGCCTCCATCAATTTTGCTGCCTCTTTAACATTTTGGATATCTTAGGAATCGTGGGAGCCTTCCTTCTCCTTGTTTTTCTTTGTTCTAGCTCTGGTTCTTTTACCTGGGCCCTCACTTGGCTTCTTCTTCCCTTCCACTGTAGTCCTCTTATCAACCCTGCCATCCATTTTATCTTCCATTTTTTTTTTAATCTTAGAAGCTTTATGTTGTCATTGGATGCTTTGAGAATGTTAAAGTTTTTCTCGGTAATATCCTTCAAGATTTCCTCTTGGCTGATCATTTTTTATTCTAGGTGTTCGACCCTAGCCTCCAGGCTTTGCTTTCACTCCATGGTCTGGTGATCCTTGTCATCAATACTCTGAATTTTTTCTTTGATGTCTTTGATTTCATGGAAGAGCCATTTGAAGGACTTGTATTGATCCAGCATGATATTCTTAGTATTGTTGAGGAAGTCCAAATCCATTTCCCTGGCTTTATCGCTTATGACCACCAACGCAGGATCAATCAACTCTTCCTTGTGGACATTGCCTTCAGTATCCTCCATGATTTTGGGGAAAATGGCCTCCCTTATGATCCCCATTTTCACTCTGTTGATGTTGAAGCTCCTCCAGACCTTTTTCCCTTTTCTAGAAGTGTGATACTCCCCTCTGGAATTATCTCTAGAGGTCTCGAGCCTTATAGGAGACTGAGGGGAAGGATCTCCCTGATCATCTTTGAGGTCCTTAGAAATAGGGGCTTGAGTCTCATTTGTGGTGCCAGGTGATGTTTGAGGAGTAAGGGAGTTATCATCACTGATCATGAGGTCAACAAAGAGGTGACTCGAGCAGTCCCTCATGGTGTTGGGGTTTTCCCCTTTGACCTGATCTGGCATTTTTGTGGCTTCCATTTTTTGGTTGCCCTCCTCTTCACCAGTATCCATATTTTCCTCATTTTCATTGTACTCATCATCTGAGTTAATCTCCTTTCTATCCTACTTTTTTGGGAGTTTTTCAATTTTGACAACACTCGGAGGTCTCTTCTTTGAAGTGGATCCCTTTTTCAAAATATGCTACTCTTCTTTCTCACTTTCCATAGAGAGATTGTCCTCAGAGTTGCCCGAAGGGATGTAGTCTGAACCTAAATCTTTGCTAATAGCTTTCTTGTCTGCAATTTCCTTACCTAGAATTTGGGTTTTAAAGTAATCATAAAGAAAAAGTAACAAACCTTCATGCAGGGTAGGATTAGCTATGTTTTCTCTCTAAAGCCATTAATATTCTCATTTATAGAGGAGAAGAGATAAAATGGAATGGAAATATTTTTTCCGTGCCTAAAGTGATTCAGAAAGACAAAATGGTAGGTGCAAATTCTATCAAACCTGGTATCTAGAGTGATGTAAGAAATGAGCACCTTGAGAACAAACTACCACTTCATCTTCAAGCTCGTGGGCTGGTAGTAAGTTCCTGTCTTGGTGATAGCCTTCTTCTCTTGGTCATTTCTACCAAACTCATTAACAATATTATCTAAAATTTTACGGTCTCTGTAGAATTTAATGTCAACAATGGGGATGTCAGTACCTTTGAGATCACCTCCTCTGTGATAGTGAAGGACTTTCCCTCTATCTCCACGATCCTTGCGTTCCATCTTTTTATGAAGATTTTGGTGATCTCATTTCTATAGCCATGGAGTCTTTCAATGAAGGTGGTGATTTCCCCTTTTTGAAGGGCATTCCTGACTTTGGTTTTGTTCTTCCACTTCTTCCTATCGTTCTCCAATTCCCTTTTATGTCTTTCCCCTACCATGGCTATTGTCTCGACTTTGGTTTCTCTCTGGTTCAACAAAACCTTAATGCTCTCCATCTTTCTAGTTTCCTTAATTCTTGGCTTTCTAGAGATATGCCTTTGGAGATAATTGTAGTTCACGGGAAGGGAAACCCAAAAATTATGTGGAGAGGATGCATGATAATTAATCTTACTATCCCTCCGTAGCTTGTCATTAGTTAATTTACTCCTCCAAAAAACCCCTTTGCTATCATTATTATCTTTAATCATGACTTTGGTACTTTGGGGTTTGTCCACATCTAGAGAATCCTTTGCATCACTGGAGATATCTTCAGCATGGATCCAACTCATGTTAGCTTCATGTTGGTAGCTAGAATGGTGATCCAATCAGTGACCCAAGTGGTGTACCTTGACACGTGATGAAAGTGGCCTGCGATAAGTTGAATAGTGTTGACGCTTTTAATAAAAGAGTCAGCTTCTGACTAGAGAAGGTTGACCCCTATTTTAGGGGCCTTGCTGAACTTGCCAAGGGTTCCATAGGCCTTTCCATGGAGTTTGGACTGACCAGGATGGAAAAAACAACCTTAGTTGTTCTTTTGAAGCACATCCATGGCCATAAATTCTTTGAAGAAAACTAGAGAATAAATTAGAAAAGAGATCCTCAAGTTAATACCCTCAAACTTATCCATCTAAGTAGTAGTATCCTGGTGAAATAAGATGTAAGAACTGGGATTACTTATGAAGTTACTTGTGAATTCCTTCTTTAGTGAGCTAGAGAGCCCACAGGGGTTCCTTGAAGTGACTAACATTGCTTACTTGGAGTGCACGCTACCTGGATGGTTTTCTGAGTCCCATCAGCGATATTCTTGCTGGCTTCTTCTTGCCTTATTTGAATTCATTTCTTTCTACCAGGGGATTTTAGTTTAGCCTTGACATCTGCTTTATTTCTGCTCTTGGTTGCTGTAGGAGAAACCAGTGAGGGGTCTTTGCTTTTGGTTCTCTTCTTATTTTGAACCTTTGACCAGCCCTCCTTTACATGTTTGTATTTTGCAAAGAGCTCCATCTTGGTGAGCTGCCTTAGGGAGATTGTACCCAATAGTTCTTTCATTTGTAGAACCTTATTAGTTTCTTGTGTCTCAGAGCAGGGGTAAGATTCTTGAGATGGGATTCCCTTTGGTTCATCCCTAAGTTCGGATTGGAGAAGATATCTTCCAATAGTGGTTCAAGAGAGTCCAGAACAATAGAGATGAAGATAGACCTAGGGCATGAGTCTCCACCTTCCTCAAGGACATTTTATTTTGTTTCTTATGTGGTGCCTTGCTGAATATTGACTTCCAAGTCTATACCTTCTAGCGGGGGGAACTCTTCTCTGAGTTCTGTTTTGTCTTGTCTAGTCAGCTCTTTGGTGTCATCCTATTGTCTTGACTCCCCTTCTACATTTTTTTTCTTATCTTCCTTAGGGTCGAGGATCTTAGGAGTGGTCTCTGATTGATCCTTTTTTTTCCACACTTTGTGAGTATTGGGCTATGTACCTTGTTGAGAAATAGTTTTCTCCCTAGTTGGGTTAGCATTATCACCTAAGGTATTATTGCCTGATTTTTTCTTTCTTTCACCGATAACTTGCTTTTCTTTCTCTGACTTCATAAACACATGGCACAATTTAGCTTTGTGTCCTACTTTCTTACAGAGGAAACAAGCAAAAGGGATACTTTTGTAATCCAACTTCTGGACATGTGTACCCAGTTTAGATCGGAGCACTATTATTTTTGGCATGTCTTGACCCTCTTCCAACCCTATGCAGATCCTAGCATAGGTTAGTCAACTTCTAGCAACAGTCACAAGGTCTATCGAGAGAAGGGAGCCAAATGAGTTGGCTATTCCATCGAAGACATCTTCAAACCAAAATTCCAGAGGAAGTTTTGGGAGTCTTACCCACACCGGGGCTTGGACAAAGAAAGAGTCACTAAGATCTAGCTTAGGAGTCCATTTTTGCAATGCTAGGGTTTCCTTTCCTATAGACCAGGTGCCCGCACAAAGGATTTTGTCTAAATCCTCCTTACATGAGAACTCAAAGGACAAAAATCCCTTGGCCATAGCTTTGACAAGGACTTAGCCCTTTAAATCCCATTTCTTCTTAGCAAAAATCCTAACAATATCTATGTTAGGTCTAGAGCCCACAAATTTACCAACAAGGGTGTGGTCAATCAATGCAATATTGTGGTCAACCAGTTCATCAGGGATCTCTATGGCATATTTGTGTTTCACCTTTTCAAATAAATCCTTAATAGAAGGGAAAGAGGAATTTCCTGTAGGTTTTACTCCAAAGAGAGTAGACCACCGACAATTGACAGCTTTTTCATTCTGATCGCTCCCCTGGGTCTTCCCGTCCTCCACCCCTACTTCCTTTCCAGGATCTTTCTTCTTTTTCCATGGGACTCCTTCCTTATTCTCTGGGCCCTCAGGGTCCAGATCTGCAGGGAAGCCATCGCTTGGAGGCTAGGACTCAACTTGCATTGCTAGCTTGAGTCTCCATTCCCCTAAGTTGCACTTAATGAGAGGTGTTGGTGTAATAAATTATTCAGCTAATTACAATTTACTTAAAATTACTTGGGATAATGCATAACATAGCTATGTGCATATATGACACTTAGGAATATGCACATTTAGTCATACATGGCGTATGATAAGTTCCACTTTAAGTGGTGATAGTTGTTATCACATTTCACTTTATGTGTTGTATCCACCTTTAGTGTTCTTATCATATTATTATCCTCCACATTGTTGGACATGTTTCCACATATATAATGATACAACGCACGCATACACATTCAAGCTAATTCAGACATTAGAGAATAAGAACAACCACAACTCAAGATAGATTTGAAAATTATTTATATCCACTCACCAAATATACTTCTACAATAATCAAAAGATTGTTAAATAAAATAAAACTCTAAAAAAAACCTAAAAAACCAAAAGTTACCTTTTTGGCAGTTTTTACAAAAATACATTTTTTTTGCCATTTTTGGTAATTTTAAAAATGACTCACAAAAATCTGATTTTTTTTGTGAAGCTTCCTAAAACTAATATAAGATAAATTGACCACTAACCTTCAAAAGTGGAAATAATATTTTGAATTTATTAAAAAAACAACCTTCTAAAAAGTAAAAAAATACTAAAATCTTAAAAAGCCACTAAGAGCTCCTACATCATTTTCCTCTATTTGAAAAGAATGCAGCTTCTATAATTTATTTTTGAATGCACTCTTCTTGTCTGGATCTAATCCTTCCCATTATACCATATATCTATTGTAATGGCCCGGAGAAGAGAAACTTGAAGCCCTCTTGAATGTAAGTCTACTCATTGTTCCTAGTCTTCCAATTCTTTGACAATTTTCCCTTCATTTTTTGCAAACTCCCCTAAGTCCTTCTTCCTCTTCTTTTTCTTAACCCATCTCCTATTCAACACCCTCTTGGACTTTATCTCCCAAAATTCCATTTCTTGTGCATATACCTCAATAGCATCATCATTTATGTGTTCATCGTATAATATAGCAGCATATTGTCGATTACCACAATTTTCATAATACCCTTGCAGATCTATATATACCTCATTAACAAACAAATCCAAAACATCTTCATTAGAAACCTTATTATCAATAGGCATTTCCATTTATTTATTTTTAACATTAGATTCAAATAATTGAAAATGATAGGGAGAATCATCCACAACTATGTTTACCTTGTCTTCTTCAATACTTCATGTCAAAATAATCATGGGTATGCTTACGAATTCATTTTCTACCTCTTCCTCTATTCTTTTTGTTCTTTCTTGCATCTTCCTCTTTTGAATAATCTTTCTAACAGACCATGTGATCTTCTTCTTAATTGGTAGGTGTCATTTTTCATCTCTAGTTCTATTATCTTTCTTATTCATTCTAATTCTTCATTTATTTCTCTAATATTTCTCTCAAAATCTACTTGCCTCCTCTTTTCCCTCCGTCTCTTTTGCTTCTCTTTAATTTTATTTTTTCTTCTTTGATGAATCCTCACCCTGCAAATACCTCTTCAACAAATCCATCTCTTCAAGCAAGTCACTTTAACCTTGCTTCCACTTTTCCTTTGCCTCACCTAGGTCTTTTCTCTTCTCTACCTAGTCTTTTGGAAACAATTTTCTCTCTTCAACCTACACAAACACAAACACACAATCACAAAACTCTCTTTCCCAAACATTTTGTGCTCTGATACCAAATGATGCATCACACTCATACACATTCAAGCTAATTCAATCATTACATAATAAGAACAACTAGAACCCAAGATAAATTTGAAAATTATTTATTTCCATTCACCAACTTTTCTTATAGAACAATTAAAATATTAGATTAAATAAAAGAAAACTCTCAAAAAACCTAAAAACCTAAAAATCACCTTTTTGGCATTTTCTTCAAAGAATATTGTTTTGTTATTTTTGTTAATTTTTAAAAAAATCCCAAAAAGATGACTTTTTTTGTGAAGCTTCCTAAAACTAAGATAAGATGAACTCCCAAGTAACCTTAAAATTGAAAATAATATTTCAAAGTTATTAAACAAAACCTTCTAAAAAATTAAAAAAAAAATTTAAATCTTCAAAAGCCACTAAGAGCTCCTACATCACATCATTACACTATGGAGCATGATCCACCTTTGGTGAATGTGTGGTTTCACCTTGTGTGGGTGATATGTTATCTCCTAGTAATCAGGTTCTCTCATTGTCTTGTGTAAATAATTAATTTAAATGTAATATGCTTAATTAAGCATATAATATATTTTAAGTTTTAAAGAGTCATATTAGAATAATTTATAAATTTTATAAGGGTAAATAAACCCTAATAACATTACATTATCATAAATTTATTTAATTTGTTTATTAAATCTAGTTGGTCTTCCCCAATACATATTTTTGACAATAATATAGTGTGACGTGTGAGAGTGCTATAAACTAATTTTTTTCTTCAAGAAAAAAGGTTGAAGTGTGAACTTGAATTAAAGAAAATAAAGACAATACAAACAACAAAGTATTATGCCCTATTAGAGGATCTACCTAAAACAAAAAGCCAAAAGCACGAACCAAAGACAATGAAAGTAAAAGATCAAATATATATCACAAACTTCGTCATTTAAAAATATTAAACATTAGGAATGTTATATGTTTTTCTTCTTAGAATTAAGGTTGGCTCAAGTATTATATAATAATCAAGATTAACTAAAAAATAAGCATATTTATCCAATACACATTTTCAATAACTGTTAACTCTTTCAAAGAACATTCAAATTATTCTATATTTGAAACCAATTTTTCCCCTCTTTTTCTTATTTAGAAAAAAAACACATATCTAATTTTTATATGACTAATGCAAATCCAAAAAGAATTTTATAATTACAATAAAACCATAAGAAACCACACTACTATAAAGTATCCATAATAACTATTCACAAAATGATTTATCACTAATTGAGTATAAAACAAGGTCAACATAAGAGATCTTGAACCCACAAGTACCACGAATCATCTTGTATTTTTTCTTGCCACTCATAGTTTAATCGTCCACAATCAATCATGAAAATATAAACAAATTTTCATGAATACAATTCAGTCATGCAATTAATAAAAGTAGATTCCATACAAACATTATCTAGCAACAAAACTATGTGTCCCATAAGGAAACATTCCATAGACAATCAAACATAACTCTATTAATGGTTCCTCACAAAAAAGTAACATTGAGAATATGGAAGTGACAAGCTAAAGACTCACTTCCTTTTTAAGAATAAGTCTAAAAATAGATAATGCTAAATATGTCCATTGCAAATTATAAATGTAATATAGATATAGATGTAGATGTAGATACATCTATATCTATACATACACATATTTTTTAATTAAAAATAAATACATCAAAATATAAAATATATTAAATATAAAACATATATATCATCATGTTATACTTAAAAATATCAATAAAAATATATCATTAAATTATAGATAATTTTAAAGGAATAGCTTGTTTGGAGAGGGGTTGTGGTGGGCATCAGGTCGGGTCCCTCGTAGCTTATATGCTCATATGGTACGAAAAGACATGTCATGCAAATGTCATTCAATAGATGCTAATTTATAGAGAGCAACTAATTCAAAAAATAATTTAAACAACAAACATGAAAGCATATTTAATTGAAAAAAATAATGACAATTGAAAAGAACTTCAAAATAATATTAGATTTCATGGAATAAAACAGATGTGCCTGTCCAAGCTACAATCCAAATTCCCTATTGCGCAACATGCGGTGGCCACCTTGTCAACACTTTGACCGAAATTTATGGCAAAATCGTTCGCTTTACATGTTAATCAATATTTGTCGTTTTCCCTACGCGCCTCCTTACTTTCCGTCTTTATCAATGGCCGGTCGATTCTGACCTAATATTGCATACACAACTCTATTTTTATATCGTGAACTTATTTATCAGCGCCATGGGCATTGATGATTACGGAAGAAAACCAGAGTTGATTCTGGTATGTTTGCTGTGTGAATACGAAAAAATTCATATCCGCGGTATGATGTTTGGTGACACACTAGTTTGTTAGAAACGTATTTTAAAAATTAAAACTAATGAATTATCCATCCCTCGCGAAGATAATAATGCTAACCATATCGCTTTTGGATTGACATTTTTCAAAGCTAAATGGTTCACCCTTCTTTTGATTATGCACACAAATATTAGTTGATGTTGAGTGAAAAAGATTTGAACTAGATTCCGAGCATTTCAGAATGACATTCCACTTCTTTTGATAATGGGGTATCTTGAATTTCTAAATGCGTCTTAATCTGGCATAAAAAATGTTGCTTATCCTGACACGACTGTAATCATTGTATTGCCCACCTCTACGAATGATGTAGATGTCTGTCTTCAATCAGTATCAAATTCTAATTCAAGATGTATCAAGTTGGGTTGGTCGTGACGAGATCGTAATCATTCTTTTTTATCTTTCATGATAGATCATGAAGTTTCACTTTTCTTAGTTTCACTTTTTTGTTTAGTTATCTTATCTTCACTATGAATTATGAAATAATTCATATTTGATGGTCTAAGATATTAGGAATCCTTTAGACTTTTGAAATATTTAACAGTCATATATCTAATGCAGAAGTTTAATATTCCCCACACGAAATTAATGACAAGAGAGCCGTGGAGAAATAGGTATGGTTAAAATAACCCCTTTTTTGAACTGATGGAGGGATTGGCATTCAAACAAATCGATTCATTTTCATATTGTTATCAGCTTATGAAAAAAAAGAGCAACACCCATTTAGAAAGCCATATTGAAATAGACTATGATATAGGTGTGCTACGAAATCTTGGTGTAAGATGTTTCATCTATCGAATCAATCCGTCAGCTGTGAATTTTATTGCTGAATTCGAAACTATGCGATAACTCTATTCTCACAGATGTGGACAGGCAGACAAACTTTTCCTAACCCCATCTTGGCTTCGAAATCATGGCCCCCCATAAACAACGGAAATTCAGCTGTATCAGATTTTCATTATTATAGACAATGAGGTCAATATATATAGGCATAAAGGCCAAATAGATTTAATTTTTATTAGTTTGAAAATTAGCTGTAGTTAAAACAAACTCTGAAGAATATAAATTCCTCAGTAAGAAGAAAAAATGGGCCAAAACCCACTCTTCTGGATTACTTTCTTTGTATTCGTAAATCCTTTTCCTACACGTGATCACAACAAACTCTAGTGTTCTTAACCTTTATGTTTCCATCGATTTCTCTTGCTGAATCTCCACCACACTCTTCTATTAGTTTTCTTTCTTGTGGTACACTATCAATCGTGGAAGGGTAGACCAAAGATTATCTATAAATAATAGGAATTATGCTGTATTGGAGTGTGATCCCTATGAATAAGGAGCTCAACATACGAGGATATCAAAATAAGTCTTAAATTCTATTAAATAAAAAATTATCACTATAAGTTTCTATTTGTATATTAAGTAGTGAAAGTAAATTCATGAGTGAATAATTTAATGGAAATTCATTCTTATTGATTACTCTATTCATATTCCAAAAACATCATTTTATATATAATCACAATGAGTTTTATTCTTAATTTCTATTTTTTTACTAAATTTCCACCACACTCTATTAGAATTCTTTGTTGTGGGCCCAAATCAATTCTACGAGAGAAAACCAAAGGTTGATTTTAAACAACAAAAATTCAGCTATATTAGAATTTGATCACTATAAACAATGAGCTCAATGTATATGGACACATAGGCTAAATTACATTTATTTTATATTAAATCCAAAATTATCAAACTAGAGTCATATTTCTATATTAACTAGCCAAGACAAATTCATGAATGATATAAAATTCTTTGACAAGGAAAAGAAATCAGTCAAAACATACCCTCATCGATTACTTAATTCATGTTACTAAATACTCTTTTTGTAAGTGATAAAAAAAGAAATTAAATCTTCACCCCACACTCTATTACATTTCTTTGTTGTGGCTGATTATCAATCCTATAAGGGAAAGCCAAAGGTTCTTTGTAAAAATTAGAAGTTTAGTTGTATCATAGTTTAATCAGTATGACTAATGAGCTTAGAAGATTCTAGATCACATAAGCGATCTCCATTACAGAGTAGTTGCCCTTCAGGATACCACTTTCTCTACCCTTACCAAACAACATTTTGATATTGTTATCTCTTCTCTATGTAGGGTCTTCGATGGTTCTTCATTATGGTTATTGGTTAAAGAAAGATGAGGAAAAATGTGAAGAAAAAGAAAATGGATGATCACAATGATGAGGAGGAACAAGACAAGGACAATGTTGAGTGGATGTGCCAGAGAAAGAATCTCTCAAGAAACTGTGAGATAACTACTAAGTTTAATGATAAAAAGGAGATTAATCCTTAAGGTTGTTATGCCTTTTATTATGTTTATTATGCTAGACAATTTTAGGAGTATTAGCACAGTTAGCCTTCTGCTTAGTTACTATTTTATGGAATATGTCAGAGTTAAAGGCCTCACCCTAGCTAGTTGTGTGCATACATTGATTAAAAAATATTATTGTATATACATTTTGTTCTTTTTGATAGATGGATATTTTGACTATACTAAAAGTAGTAGTGTTAGGCTTGGGATAAATGATGTATTATCTCCATATTATTTTTTTATTGATTTTGGGTAGTGTCGATTCTTTTGAGGCTTCAACTATAATTGCTTGAAGTTGGGGACTAGTGTTGGTTTGTGTTGTTTGCTATAATTTTGGATCGGGCCCTTTCCCTAGTAACTTGATCAAAAATATTATATATAAACATTCCTATTAATATTCAAAATAAAATTAATTTGAAATCATAATATTGACCTATCTCAACATGCATCTTGATGCTTAAACAAATATTAATTTATATTAAGCCAACATGCCAACATTATCTATTAAATATCAAAATCAGATAAAATACCACATAACATGTCATATAGGTATAACTGTCATAACCCAATTTTTACTTATTTATTAAATTTATTGAATGTTGTTTTTAACATCATTATTCTAATCATTTTATTATTTATAAATTGAAAATAATCAAATTCTATAGACACCAAAGAATCTAATTTTGTTTTATTGTTAAATGATGTTAATTGATAATTTAGTAAATGATCTTTCTAGTCTCTTCATTTCTTTGGTTAAAGATTAAATATTCATATTTCATCACATCAAACTTGGTAGTATTCATGTGTTCATTGAATCTCAGCTAATCTTATATTTATTTTGATTATACTATATGATGGAGATAGATCTTAAATGTAAACACCTCTCTACCCCTCACATGCAACCCACAGACTTCCCTTAGTTATATCTCCACCTAGTAGATGGCCCTTGGTCATGTAAGAAGATTAGGAATTTATTGACATTTATCTTGTGTAGGTACTAACCCCCTCACCACAATTGATTAGAAAATGATGTGAGTAATGGGGCAAAGATAAAGAGAACTAAGATAGGGATGGCACCATTAATGTAGGAATGGTATTCCTAACTCAGGCACTATTTGTGCACCCATGCCTCATAAATCCTCTTTTCCTATTGTGCCTACCTCATAATGAAGTGATCTATACGACACAAAAAAAAAAAAAAAAAACTGTCTTTGAAAGAATCAATCTAGGAGATATTCATAGAAATCACAATAATGACAGGGAAATCGAATATTTATCCATTTGGTCGTTGTCAAGAATGCATGGTGTTCATCTACCCGTGGAAAAATGCACTTCACCGTTGATGATTAAAAGGAAAGTAGTTTATGCTAAAACCCAATTCAAATTCTCCCAACTCACATATCCTACCCTTGCAATTTGATTTTTCAGACTAGAATCCAAATGAAAAAATTACAATCTCTCTTCCTATAGAAAACTTCTATGCATGTTGGCTTATTGACCCAACTCCGGACTTCTATAGATTAGGTCAAAGTAGAGATAGATTTTGTTTTCACACAAAAGTTTCAGAGGACGAGAAAAATAGGTTACTTTGAAGGAGTTCAGCCCTAATCACTAGTGACCTATGCAAGATGTGGAAAATAAGGGGTTCAGAAAATATATAGAGAGAGATACAAAAACAGAGAGAGACTGCGGGAGATTCAAGAGAGGGTTTGTCCAAGAGGCAGTGAACAATCACACAATCTTATTCTCTATCCTAATACCGGCAACTCAAAATTATCAAGTCTCTCTCTCTCTCTTACTTTCTGACTAGATTTTTAAATCTATATTTGTTTCAGACCTAAATTATCTTCATGCGGTAGTCAAGACATTTTTTTGTGTGTCCAAAATCACCTATTACCAATCTGTGGGAGTCACTTAAAACTGATTCACTCTAACAATAAACTTTGTCTCAACGTGTAGAAATATATTCTATCATTTTGTACATATCATATGACTTGTGTTTACTTCATAATCAGAGTGACATAAGATAGATCTTCTTTATTGCGCCTTAACATTTTTTTCAATCTTCAATTCTGCTGATAACATGTTTGTCCTAGCAAACTTCATTACACATTTGGTTCCTTTTATAATCTGTTATTCCATACCTTTTTCAAGCAAACTAAGGTGTATTCTCATAACAGTTTGTCACTGCAAACCATTTGGGTAAAGTTCGACGGGAAAAAAAGGCTACCAAGGTTATGAATTTAAATATCTATATTTCTTCCTTAAAATCTATTTTACATATGCCAAACATGTGTTATTCGTTTGAAATTATCCTTCCACGATGGCCTCTCATTAGTAATTGCCTCAATTTATCTTTTATAAGTATTTGGTATGAGAGATTATTTGGGATTATATATGATTTCTTTAGGACCTCTTTGTTTGCTGGAATTAGACTGGAATTAGGATTGTCAAATTCCAGAATTAACATTTTTCGATGTTTGTGTTCAAAACATGAAACAGGAATAGGGATTTGTTAATTCCCATTTACCCCCAAAACCAGCATTTGAATCTTCCATCGAAATAGGTGAAATTGGAAAATCAATTCCAATTCCACTTAAATGGGAATGGGGGTAAAGAAAATTTTATAATATTTTGAGATCCATATTAACTTCAACTAAAATGCATCTTCTCATTATGAATTCCGGCTGAACCAAACGGTTCCAGCCATATTCCAAAAACCATTTTTCAGATTTATAACTTCCAGAATTGTCAAATACTGGAATTTGACAATTCCAGTGTTATTTAATTCCAGCAACCAACCAGACCCTTAGTGAAAAAAATAATTATAATTTGAAACACATCGAAATAAAATAATAATAATCACATAGGTAATTGTTATGTTTATAGTACATCATAGTCTTTCTTAAATGGTTAAGTATCTTCTATCTCTAATGATATAATCAATTGACATTATATAGGTTTCATCAGTATTGGTATTTTAAGAGTATCTTCTTGACCACATGATAATGTGCTACAAAATCTTCATGTGTCAGGTTTCCATGTTTTCCTAAATGAATAGTAGGTTATTTCATACTTGTGAACTAGTTAGGCCTGGTATGTATGCCAAAAGTTGTTTTCTTCTTTTTATGTAAAACAAGTTATATTATGAACATTTTGATATGAACTCTCAATGATTATAAATGATGGGTTACTGTAATTAGATGATTCTCACTATAGTTTATTTCTTGCAAATTTTAGGATAAGGAATATATTATTTGTAAATAATGCATGCTAATATGAGTTGTAGGCTCAAAAGATTACATATAGAGAGCTGCGAACTTGTGAGGTAGAATTATGCTACACATGAAATAAACATGATTATTAATGAGATGTTTGATCTTTTCCCAGTATTACCATACATTAATAGATATAGACATTTTCATGATACGCATTGCATGACTAGAGAATTATTGACTTCATAAAGAAATAAATGAATGTGTTTATTGTCTTTATGTTTTGTATTTGTTTGAAATAGAAATATGACTCTTTAAAATCATAGTCAAGAAAGGGTTTCTCTATCTATCTTTTATTTCAGATATATGTACCTTATGTGCCCATGATATCGTTATAATAGTATTAGGAGATGGATATATTATACCATGCAAATTCCATTACTCTTATCAATATCACACTATTAGACTCCATCATGTCAGACTAGGTATCTTTCATATCATGAAATATTATGGGGGAGAATAACTGCTTCATGGTAGGGTGGTAAAGCACTCCAAAAAATGTGCTCGCCTAACTTGTTTTAAAGAGATGTAGGTTTCATGATTTCCTTGTCAGTATGGTTTTCATATGTTGTACACTCTTATGTATCAGTCATTATAGATTACATGACATCTCCCATGTGAGCTAAATGTTTCCTTATGTTTAGTATTGTTATCAAATTTTATACTTCATCTTCTTTTGCAAATATACTTTCATATCTTTGGATTTTGTATTAGACATGCGGCATTACTCTATACTCAAGAATTTATGTATTTTGATGAATTATATGAATTAATATTTATTTTTAAATTATGATAGGTCCCTACATTTGGTATGAGAGCTCTAGTTTGCACTCTAGGGCCTTGAGTTTCCTAGGCTTAGTTGTGACATTTTATTGCACAAGCCTCAAGTCAAATTCTACTTGGTGTATGAAAGTGCTAGTTCTCTAAGTTTGTAGTTGAGCCTTGTGGACTAGTTATAGTAGTACAGAAGAGTCCCCTATTTATGGTCACTCTTGATAGGAACATGAAGGATGTCCCTTGTTTTAGGGCTATAGAAAATAAGTAACTTCTTTGACAGAAGTACCTATTATATAAAGTTTTCTAGAGACTTGTTTGTGTATGTTGTAGTGTGTGACTACCTGATTGGTTTGCTTGTTTTAAGTTGTAAATATTATATAAATCCTTGAAGCACTTGATTATGGGTTCACTATACTAATTGATATGATTATGCATTTTTTTCTTAAAATGAGTATTCTTAGATGATGATTGAAAATGTGAATCTAAATGTGTGAGAGATGCATTAGAAGGAATATTGATGACTATTCATTGCATGATGTACAAATTAGATGAATTGATTCATTCTTATTTTAATTATTCTAGGGAGTTTCACACGTAAGGAAAAATGAATTAATGAGATGGATCCTTCGAAAACAAAGATCATGGTTTTTAATCTGTTTTGATATTGTAAACCTAGCATGTCATGCATGAAAAGAAAATGTATAGGACTTTACAAATGTATTTTCATATTCTCATCTTGCATATTATATTGCATGAGACTATAAAAGGATAATGATAGAGATTTAGAGTACTTGGAGATATTGTGTAAATTTGGTTTGAGATAGCATACCCATTGAATTTGTTGTTAAAATAAATGTGAACTAAATGTTATTGCAAGTGATGCACTAGTAGTAAAATGAATTCCTTTTGTAGGTGTGATGCCAGAATGAAAGGTAAACTCTATGAATTATTTTGCATGATTACTTGATGGATTATTTTTCCATAAAAATACTAGTATAAGGCACTAAGACGATGGATGTCTGCAAAATTTATTTAAAAAAAAATCAACTTGGATTCAGGATTAGAGAAAACTGATGTTGGCATTACATAGTATTAAAGTATTTTGGATAAATATTTTCCATGTGTTTGGTCATGTTCTTTAGTGCCCTTGATGTGTTGTGTCGTGTAGTTTCTACTTCTTCATTATTTCCAGTCTTAGACACTTTGTATATATGAACAATTTTTGAATTAGAAATTTTCTTATCCATTTAAAAAAAAGACTAAAAGTGATGTAAGGGCTAGATTTGAAATTATTAACATTTCTTGTGATAAACCTACCACCAAGTTTTTTTCTTATCTATTAATGTGATTCTTTTTTACACATATATTTACTAATATGTGCACATGTATAGTGATTTCAAAAAAAAATTGTGAACTTTTGTTTTGTGAATTATTTTATGATTTGTGGTGGCTAGCATATGTATTCTATGTCGTTAGTCCTATGTTATGTTATGATGCAGTCTATCATGCTCATGTTGTATATTGATAGAATGCGCAAGAGAGTATGTTGTAGAGAATGTATCATTCTTACTACTACAATCAGATTACTATTGAAATGTGTTTTATATGTCATGGAATGACCATGAACATTTTGTGGATGTTAAAAATAAAGATATGTATTGACTAGAGCATTTAAGATTGAGCAATATGTGTGTGATGTGTGTGTTTCATTCTATGAGAAGCATTGCATGAATAGTCATGAGATGAATAAATTATTTATTCTTCTGTTATTTAATGGGATGAGTATATATGATGCTAGCATCCTCTTATTAATACATGATTTGTTATGCATGAGGTGTTTACATGAAAAATTTGCATAGAAAATAATACATTATTGCATGGAGCAAAAAAAGAATACGAGTTGCATATTTTTAATTTTTATGTATGCACATTTGGGAAGCTTACCTTTTGGGGAGGATTCTAAATATGGACAAGTCAATTATGGACAAAAGAGAAGGTGGAATCTCCATTCCAAGGTTCACTATTATAACATGTTTTTGCTGAAACAACTGGTTTGGGAGACAAGATGAACCTATCCTAGCTTAAAATTATTAAATAACTCTCTGCCATATCATTATAGTTAGGCTTTTTATCATCATGGTAAGGATTTCATATAGATACATATGGTTGCACCAAGCTACTCCCACATGCCTCATTATTTACATGTTGTTAGGCATTGCAGGGTTGGGAATTCTACAAGTAGGCAAAATCCCAAGGAAGAGTAAGGATTTCTAGCTGGGCAAGAAGGCCACCTCAACCATATTTTTGTCTCTCGATATGCAAAGTAATCTTTAGAGTTAAGGGAAATTAAAAACCTTATTAATTACCTATCATTGATGAATACATGTTGAGAAGGCCATAGCTCTGTCAAAAAAGAACACATTCATGTTAAGGCCTAGATTAAGCATGTGTATGTATATGTTTTAGATGGAATTCAAAAAAATTTACTTATTTGAGAAGCATTGGTTAATGATGAATTGAGTTAATATTTATTCTTTGAGATATTGTTGTGAGAAGATGAGAATGAAGGCCTAGGTCACATGAAAAACAAAAGTGGATCCATTAACCTTTATAGGTTATTTGAAAGTATTCATGGATGATCTGTGAACATTATTGAGTAATATAGTTTTGATGGTATGCATAAATGATTTATTTATTAATATTTTCATATGATCAAGTTGTGATCTAGCTTAACACTAATTCTACTTGAAAATTTGTAATATTAAAGTAATCATGTTGTGTTTAACAATACCAAACAATGAAATATATCCTCCATGAGGTATTGATATTGTTAATGAGCTAAAAATAGTGTGATTATCTATATAGAAAATGATACGAAGTACCCAGTAACCTTGTCAATTCATTATGATGCCAAGGTTTGGTAAGCACAGGTATGCATGTTCATTAATGTGATTTTAAAGGCATTATGCAAAATTATTTCTACTTGTTAAAAACATTGAGATAAGGGAATCTTAATTTAAAAAGAATGAATATTTTGAAAAATATTTGATTTTGATTTTTATTATTATTGAATATGATTAAATTTATTTCATATTTGAGCTATTTATGGCTTTTCTATTTGTAGAATATGATTCTTACAATCACTACACTTTCATGTAGATTATAATCAGAATATCAAACTTGATAAATATGAAGTTGATGCCAAATCAATATTGAGAAATACTAATCATGACTTTACAAGTCTCAATTTTTTCGTTAATGTTTTTGATTGTAGGAAAAATAAGGTTTTAACGGGGACCCGAAACCCCTTACAAGATAGAAATTTTTTATGATGTTAAAGCACACTAAAAAGAGATAGCACTAGGGACCAGTCCGCTAAGACCAAAACCAGCACAACAACCAGAAAAAAACCAAAACCCAGAGACCATAAAAAAATAGACAACCAGTACCAGGAACCAGAGCCCTAGACAAACTCCTTGCAAGCCTCATCAGCTTCCTGCTTCGCTTTAGATATCTTCTTTATCGCTGCATTGAACTTTGAGAGTTCCTAGATCCTTTCTTGAGTTTTCTTCCTTCTCCCTGATCTAGTTCATTTTCCCGAGCCTTCCTCTTCGAGGTCCTCAGTGGCTTCCTCTAGTTTTTTACTGGGGGAGCCAGAATCTAGCTTAGCCTTAATGTTATTCAATCTGCAAGAGCATAACATTTATTGATTTTGATGTCTCAAATTGTGGATCAGATCTACATTAAATATGTAAGGAAGAGACTAATCCCATGATAGGACATGTATCCACAAAGTGGAGGCATCTCTGTTTACGAGATGTCTTATGAATTGTGACTTTTCATCTTAACTAAACACATTATCTCTAATGAGGGTTTGTTACTTAATAAACATAAATGCTTACCAAGTTTGATCTATATTTATCTTACACAAATAAATAATATCCAATCTAGAAATGATCATTGTTAATGATGCTCAATCAGGATCCAAAATGAAACATGAAATGCCAATAATCTACAAGTAATGGCCTCTAAATGCAGATCAATAATATACTTCGAATATAGTAGACTTTGATCAGTTATATAAGTGACCATCAATTTCCAAAATTTATTGTAAATGATGACATGAATATAAATACAATTAAATATGTATGTGTGTATACATATGTTAGTACATAATGACATATATATACACAGACATATATTATCAAATCGATCATCATTTCTATATCTAACCAAAGCTACCATATTACAACACCCCATCTTAGCTAGGGAAGATAAAAATAACCAAATATATAGTGATATCACCTTACTCATGATATCAAAAGATATGGTATGCTTCTAGGAGTGTCAAGTCACATGAAATTATTCATAGCACATCTTCATTATGGTATGTACACTGACATCAAGTATCATGATGTCTACCATAATAAATCATGGCATATCCAAGGATCCACCATGGTTATCTCATAAGGATCATAATGATCTTCAACTAATATCATATCTCATGATATCTATCGAAGTGTCCAAGAGATACTATCATGACATATCCATAGATATCAAGTCAGATTGATATCCTTCATGATAGTGAAACTAATCATTGTGAAGTTATCACCTTACAATGTCAAATACAAGTGCTCATTATCAAAAAGATCATCACCTTTAAATAATGTACACAGGGGGGGCCATAAAGTCATGGAGTCACACACATGACACCTACCAAGAAGAATATCAGGGGGTGGATCCACCATGACTACTCCTAGAGGGTGGAAGAAGGCTTTCACTTTAAACTTCTCTCTTACATAAAAGAATCCAATAAAGTACATTTCACTAATGCTTAGACTTCCTCTTAGAAAGGGATTCATTCTCCATAAGTTGAAGCTAGTCTCAAAATGTATAAAATTTACTTTGGCATGAGGCTTGGTGAGAATATTGACCATTCATTATTCAGTGATAATGTACCTCATCTAAACTTATGAAATAGACCATCTCTCCATGGTCTACTCCCTCTGAATCACTATGATGAAAATCCTCAAAGATCAATTTGGAAGATCCTCTACCAGCTTCCTCTGTTACGAAATCACACATGGTCTTAATCATGAAAATGTATTTCTCCAAGAGAATCTCATCATCTTCTACATGATCATTTACACCATGTTTAAAATTTTGACCATAACATTATTCGTAGGAGTATTTTCTCATACACAAATGTACTTTTCTAATTTCATAGTAAGATGAGTGAATGTAATAAACTATGGATTTATCCCCAGGCTTGGAAACACCAAACATTTATGATAATGTGGTTTCCATCTAAATCTCTAAGTACATGAATCAACTTCTTGAACTTCTTTTCTAAGGTTTCCTTAGATGAAATGTCATACTTCTTGTAAATGTGATGTCAACCTTTAGACTCTTCATCCATGTGTTTTCCTCTGATAGATTGTTAGAATCCCTCTGAATTTGATGTCCATCTTCAATTTAGTTCCATAATTGCAAGTATCAAGTTTTCTTTCCCTTGAATGAAATTTCTTATGCTTCTTGATCTATCTTGAAGGTATTCCAAAGAGAGATAACAAATAGTTGATAGGACTAAAGTATCTTGAAGGAAAATACCAGTCATATAAGCATACAAGATTTATAATCCCAATGTTATAGCATGATCTAATGAACATTATTTAGGGGTATGAAATACTTATCTCTTATGTTGGTACATCATATAGCTAGTCCAAAGCTGGGTCACAAGATTGTAGTAATGTTCATTCTTTTCTAGCTTGCAAAGCACAAACATGTACTGCATCTCTACTATCTTCTCCTTCTAGATTGCTATAGTTTCTTGGTCACTAGAGAAGTCATCTTGACATGATCTTATCCCTCTAAACCAATATAATCCCCAATAGTCAATTTAAACAAGTCCTCTAGTTGTTTCATTGATCACAGAAGGATACCCTTCTTACATGATCCCAATCATAGAAGATATCTTTCTCCAAGACTCACATCATCTAGTATGATCCATATATGACATGAAAGTAATAGATCCAGAATCATTTTGGAGCTAATTTCATAAGATTGAGTCTTGCACAATGCCTAATGCAACATTCTTCTTTTCATGCTAGAACATCCCCGAAGACAAAGGAAAAGATCAAGGAAAATAGCTCTTATGAATACATATAAGAGAGTGACTACAATAAATTTACTATTCAAAAGATAATAAACATACTTATCAAGCATTATTCATGAGAAGATGCAATTTTCTCCAATGAAGGTCCTATATGTTGGTGGCTTCCTCCATCATGAGGATGTTCCACGAGGTTCATGGCCACAAATGTACCTTGGGCCAATAGAGCATAAACATATGATATGTATTTCCATTACCATTGTAACATTTCTTCCTTGTGAGTGAACATCCTTTGGAAATAGATGACATCATTAGATCATCATACACAACTCATTATGCAGTAAATATCACATATTGGAGAACATATATTTCCTTCATGTATCATACTTCCAGATTGAAATATATATATATATATATATATACATAGAGAGAGAGGGAGAGAGAGAGAGAGAGAGAGAGAGAGAGAGAGAGAGAGAGAGAGAGAGAGAGAGAGAGAGAGAGAGAGAGAGAGAGAGAGGTCATACTCATAGGCATTTGGAGGTCATATACAATTAAAATTGAGCATACATTTTGATTTGAAATTCATTACTTCCTTCAAGCATGAACTTGAACCATTCTTTACCATGAGAAGTTATGTTGCAATATCCCTTCTAAGATGCTACATACTCTATGATTATACCACTAAAAATCTAAACCATGTTGGATCTTAAGAATACAACTGTAGCTAAATATTCAAATAAAATCTACATATGATTGATAGCACTAGATCCAAGACAACCTTGGACCTACTTTCTTAAAACTTGATGTCACAGTATCGAACAGTAATATGTAAGTTGGTATCTTAATGAGAAAGAGTTGTATCTATAACCTTCATCTCTATCCAAAACTGATACCTTCATGTTGATGTCATGAAAACAACCTTCTAAATGAAAACAAATTTCTTTCTCACCAAAAATAAGAGACTTTACAACTTTAGATCAAATATTAGAACTTCCAAATCTGAGCTAATATCTCCTCCATAACAAGTCAGTATCTGGTACTAATATCCACAAAGTTATCTAGTGCCCAACTCTAATGGGTAAGGTTTGTAATGAATATTGAATTGATGCTTGTACCCCTTCTAGTAGATATTCATAGTAAAGTATAAATTCCTTTGATACCTTGACCACTGTCTACCAATAATATCTCCAATGTTAGT